>JAZGTI010012744.1:0-15436 GCA_036877585.1 Botia kubotai
ATGGCCTGCACAGTCACCAGATCTAAATATTATTGAGCCACTTTGGGGTGTTTTGGAGGAGCGAGTCAGGAAATGTTTTCCTCCACCAGCATCACCTAGTGACCTGGCCACTGTTCTGTAAGAAGAATGGCTCAAAATCCCTCTGGCCACTGTGCAGGACTTGTATCTGTCATTCCCAAGACGAANTGATGCTGTATTGGCCGCAAAAGGAGGCCCTACACCATACTAATAAATTATTGTGGGCTAAAACTAGGCGTTTCAGTTTTATTGTCCAACCCCTGTAATTTAAATGCTTATAAATGTTATAATTTTGTATTGTTTTTATAGTTAAATTAAAAAAAAATTTTTTGTTTGTTTTAAACAAACTTCATAGCATTTAGTTAGTTTTGTAACATTTATTTTTGTAAGTAAACACGACTTTTGGCATGATTTTTGGCATCTTCACCTCTTTTGAAATAGGCTCATCTATGGATTCGCTCTTTCGTCGAGAGCGCTGTTTCTTGACCAGATCTGCATCTCGTAGGTGTCCTAAGGCTGATTTAGAAGCTGGGTTCAGCCGTGGTGGAGCCACGGGAGTCTGTGCGCCTCCCTCTGTTTCCTTCATTGCCGTCTCCTTATTATCGTTCTCATCCGGCTTCCCCATTTGCTTCATCTTGGGTGGAGGAACAAGGCCTCCATTGGTCTTTGCCAGAGTGTCTGTCTCATTTTTTCCCTGCTGGTCTTTGCTATTGCTCTCTCCTGACAAAGCTCCAGCCTGAAGCCTCTCCGCACAGAATTTTGCTGCCACATTCACATCCGGCCCCTGGTTGGGTTCAGCGACCGCGTAGCTGGACTGATTGTTGTTCTGTTCTATCTGCAGCACGCTCAGTTCCTGCCCGGTGAAGTGTGTGCGGATCTGGCACAGGTACGTCATGACGATCAGGCGGTCTGGCACCGAGAGGAGCACCATGTCTGATGGCTCCAGCAGACGAGAGATTCCCAATGATGCGAAACCATTGAAAGCCTAAAGGAGAGATGAGAAATGAGTATTTGTTTATAGTCCTGAAACATCTAAAACAGCTTTAAGATTGTGAGGTGCTGAACAAAACGTACTTTCTTGTTGTTTTGCTTTATGTTGTGAGGCTCCAATGCATCAAAGTCACTGAAAAACAACAACTAGATCAGTAGATGAAATAATAAATGTAATTTTAATTGTGTAAATTGTAGTTGTGTATATAACTACATATTGAAAAGTATAAATAGCAAATGTTCCAATTATTAATTTATGAATAAATAAACAAGCAGTTGTGTGGTAAGATCTGTATTTAGAAGTTATTGTGATTAATTTATTTTTACTTTTACTGCAATTTTAAATTCTAATTGAATTCTAATCTAATTGGGTGTTTTAGCCTAGATGCTAAAATGACTCATGCTGATTCAGAGGGAATCAGTTTGCATTGAACTGGATGAAGCACGACATGAATCAGTAACTAACATTAAATCAGGATGGAAGTGATGCAAGATGGCACAGAACGCCAGACCGTTCCGCCAGGAGGTGCTGAAATTTGTGATCTTTATTCCCCTGTAGTTCCTAGTGATCTCTTGACACCATTCTAGCAAGGACTGAGTGGATGTCACCAGACCAGGACTGGGCAGCGGATTGGCAAACTGTGTAGTCATAAACAAAAGCCTAGTAAGAAACAGTGATACAGTCTGTAGCTATTAAAAAAAAGGTATGAGACATATTCCACTTACTTCCCAAGAAGGCATGGCTGAACCATCTTTAATGGATTCATCAAGCATCTTGACTTCTGTGAGGTCCACTGGTGGTGGAATTTTCTTTTTGCTACGTGTTGGAGCCACAATTTCTTGGGATGCGTCTGCAGCGATCTGGCCATTAACCTGCACATTGTTTGGGCTCCTACAAGGCGTCTTGCTTTCTTTAGCCTCTGGGGTTATATTAAAGGACACTTTTTCCTGAGGTGACCTGTTAAAAGAATAACATATTAAACACTCAGCTAAGGTGCAATTCCAGCATTATTATTATACATATTAAATTTCTTATTAATATTTTTGCTCCTCCTAGTTATCAAATATGAAATGCAATGAAAGAATTAAATGGTTCTGCTCTCTTCTGTAGATGTTTGCAGAGGTTTGTGTGTTCTTTTGAAATGAATGTAAAACATGCAAATATTAATATACAGTTTGCACCAGGATTTGTGCATACAAATGTGTAAAAATCATGTCAAATTAAAAATGTGTACACTTTTAGTCAAACAACGCTGTACTCAAATCTTTTATTTACAAAATCCAATGAGATAAAATAAACCTGAATTTTAGTCTTTTTACTCCACTCAACTTACAATGTATTAGGCACTGGAGGTTTTCTCTCCTGTTCAATTTGAGACTCTTCACTTTTTTCAACACTTAATTCTGGCTCTTCCTTTCTCTCGGGCTCAGCCCTTGTTTCTGAGAATAAGTTTTCCGCCTGTTTCGTAGGCGCAACTGCTGGTAAATCTTGGCACTCTTTCTCAGCTGCCACACATTCCAGTTGGACACTTTGTTCCTGTTTCGCTGATTGGATACTATAGTGTAAAACAGCATCTTTAGCATTTGGTTCTTTTTGGCTGTTATCTGATCCAGTAGCTGGAGTCTGAGACTGACTGGTATCTTTCTTCTCATCCCATGTAATTGTGATCCGCTCCAAAGAAATTTTTGATGGTGGAGTTTCATCTCCAGAGATCTCTATCTTTCTAGAGACTCTTTGATCTAAATTTGGTAGTATCTCTTCTTTAGGAGACTTAAGTTGCAGGGGGGGAGTTTGAGGAAGGTCAAAGTCAGATCTGCTGGGTATCAGACGTCTTTTAGTGCGTGGAACAGGAGCTGGAGGTTGTGGGATCTCCTCTTTTGCCATTTCCCAAATCTTTGCCAGAAGAATTCTCTCCTCTGATTGGTCATCATCTTTCAGACAGGAGCTTTCTGTATCTTTTGAAATCTCTGCACTTTTTGAAGTCTCATCGTGCCTTTCCAGTTTAGGAGAAGGAAGAGGACACGGAACCACTGAGCTCCTCTGTAAATAGTCTTTCCTGGAAACAACATTCTTGTCAATGTTTATATCTTTTGGTCTCTCTGTGGATGTTACAAGAATGCTTTCTGAAAGAACCGTTGCCTTGGCAATGACTGGGGAACTCTCTTTTTCCTTCTCAATTGTTAAAGTGTTGTTAATATCAACATGGTCTGCAACAGCGCCCTCTAATGGTGACAAGTTGCTCTCTATTGTTTCTGCCACAACATCCTTGCATATCTCAACAGCTGTCACAGCTGCTGTCTCTGTAGTTACATGTGAAGGAGCAGTTTCCTTGTCACTGCATTGGGGAGGAACCGCATGACTGTTAGCAGCTGTGGAACTAGAATCTTGATTTATGTCATCAGGGCTGACTTCCTGTAAAGGCACTAGTGGTGATAGAATACTCATGTCTTTACAGGGCAATACAACGTTGAAAGAACATTGTGAAATAGTTTGCATTGATGTACTGTCTTGTAATATAGACGTAAGATTTACAGATTCTGAAGGCATGGCCGTCTGAGGTGGTTCCAGTGTTTTTATGGACGTGAATTCTCTTGTTTGCGATATCTGTGATAATGTGGATTCCTGCGGTCTGTGAAAAATGAAACACCAGAATATAATATCAAAACGTTGCACCTCTTACCATTTCAGTTATCACAGCAGGCAAAAATATTTCAGGAAAAATGCAAATGAATTAAAGGAACAGCCAGACGGTTCCAGCAAGCTGCAGAGTTAGACCACAGTCACCATGTAACATTTTCTAATATAATTTTTTGCAAGCTTGCAGCAACACCTCCACAATACAAATGCTGCTTAGTCCATTTATAAACCACAGGGAGGCCCAAACCAAGAACCCAAAAATGCAAACTCACACTATTATAAAAGAAACCTCACAATATGCAGGTTTCATGCTCATACAGTATTCCAACCAATCTCCTGTAAAATGTTTTGGTAACAGGACAAATTATGGGCACCATGCTTTCACACAAACAACATTTTACTGCACAATATATGCATCCATCACAAACACAAAGACATTTTTGTTTAAAGGAAGGTCGTAAAACTGAAAGGCAGTGCAGACAAAGGCGATGTTCCGTGCACTTACCCTCCATCCATGTAAAGCTCAGCAGGCCACACTGTCCCTAAGTCTTCTTGACCTACTTCAAACTCCAGCTCCTCCTGTGAAGCCTCCTTCAGTGCCAAAGGCATTAAATCTGCTGCTTTTGTCTTGCCAGAATTTGTCTGGTCTCTGACGGTTTTACTAGGTCGAAGCTCTTCATGTTTGTTGTTGTCTGGAATTTCGCCTATACCAATTTCCTCAAAGTCTACCTCTTTTAGTAAAGGATCTATGTTCACATAGGTAAGGCCTTGTAGATCTTCTTTAGAAGTTGCGTTGTCCTGTGTGGTTAAGCGTTGTTCTTTGTCCATCTCCATCTCTGATACCACACTTTCGTTTGCAGCACACACTTCAGTCAATAGTTCCTCCTTACAACGTCTGTCTACTAATGGTGTCCTTACAACATCTGCTAATGGTGTCCTTACAACATCCTCTAATGGTGTCGGAATCTGCGACAGCTTCTTGGCTATCATCTGTTGGGAAATGCTTTTTTCGGCCTGGGAATTTATGGATCCTCCACCCTGAGTTTCCCTGGCAGCCAGCTTCAGGCATTCCACCAGGCTCATGCCAGTAGGCTCCATCTCACTGACATCCTGTATCTGTACCATATCTTCAATGTTCCTCTGATGTTCCTGTGGCTCATCGTCAGATGGACGCTGGACTTTTGTGTCACAAAATGGCTCAGGTGGAAGAATTTCAACCACAGTTCCATCCGGATCGTCCACGATTGCATCATCTTGTACATCTGTTTCTGCTGGACTTGGCTGCTGTAGTATAGAAGCCACGGTCTCATAACTAAAATATGAGGATTTAAATGACATAATTACATCACACCAATGTGTTACTTTCACACAGGGGCTTTTTCTTATTCAAACTTGAAAACTGCCAGCCCAAAAAAGGAAGCTTCCCTAATTTATGCTTCTTATGACATCAAAAATAAAATATAACAACAGAACATCTATACAACAGTGGCTACAAAAGCCTCTTTGCAAATGCTCACAATCACCATCCCAGCTAATAAGAACCTGTAAGTGTTTCAGGAAATGGAAATTATAGCCATGCAGAAGCCGAGCCATCCCGCACTTACCCTTTATACAGAACACCGAAAATCCCCTTGATGATGCCTACAGAAACATCTCCCTCTTCAGAAACAGAGTCATGTTCCTCTACAGATGTTTTCATGCATGAGTCTGTTTCCCCATTAACCTCAAGCTCAAGTTCAGTCCCTTTCCCTTCAGGCTCCAGACCAGCATCTCTTGCTTTTTGTTCATCCTGAGGTGTCCAAATAGTCTTACTGTCATTTTGCAGCATCATCATCTCATCTGAATCTTCTTTCTCAGTGACCTTCTCTCTTCCTATTGTAGGGACTGAAAGCTCAATTTGTCTTTCTCTGTCCAAATTTTTGTCCTGTTTGTAGTGCAGAAGGGATAAGGCGGAATGTTTTTCTGGTTCCTCTTGCTTGGTTTCAGATGTTTCCTGCACAAGTTGGCTGCCACAGACCAAAAATATAAGTGATAACAATATTTTTTCAGGAATAATGTTGTCTTGCCACTATTCTCAATTTTACAAGGGGTAAAACAAAAGCAGCAAAACTTTAGCAGAGATACGTTAGGACTGAACAATATAAAATTGTTCTTTTGGTTTATCCACTCTCAATTGCTATCCAACAGTTATTAAATGTGATCGTAGTATGAAATTGGCATTATAGTTACGGACAAAAAACCATGCAAGCCCGGATAGTCCACACAATACTCCATGCAATGAAGTTAAAAAAATCTCATCCACTTACCCCTTATCCAAGACCTCCTTTTCTGGCATTATTTTGACAATCTTAGCACTTTCACCCTCTTTATCTTTTCCTTTCTCCTCTAAAGTGGCCCATACAAGACTTTCTGCTTCAAACGTGACCTTCCTTCTTGAATCCTTAGCTTTAGACTCGACATCCAGAGGCAGATTTGAGGTCAAAGGGCAAAGAGCCTTGAGGTGCAAAGATGTCCTGTTGTCCTTTACCGCAACAGCAGGTGAGATCTCAGGCAGCGCAGGTCTCGTATGGACCAATATACCAACTTTTGCATTAAACTCGTATGTCGTCTCCTCAATCGTTTCTGCTGGTTGAGGTTTAAATGCAGCGGAAGGTTTTGGCTGGGACACGGGTGCTTCTAAAATGAGTTCCTGTTTTCTTAACTCAGCATCCTTGTTTTGGTTAACTGTTTTGTTTTCACTGTGAAGCAAGGAATAGGGTCACAAAATTGCTTTATAATGTTTTACCTACCTGGTTTTAGTACAATCAAACATGCACTAATGAACCCCTAGATACGTACGTTTGCCAACAATATGACGATATAATAATAATGATCAGTTTATCAGTTCATGCGTTCCCAGGGAATTGAACCAATGGCTTGTAAGCACCATGCGCTACAAGTTGAACTTGATTATCTCTTTCTCACATCACACTTACCCTGCATCTAATTTCTTTGTTGAGGTCACTTGAGGTTCCTTCTCTTCTTTTGGTATCTTTTGAAGTGTTTTGTGCTTATTTATTTCCTCATCTAAGGCTTGATACTCCTGATCTTTTACTTTGTCTTCCAATGGAATCCAGATTGGAACCTTTGATTGGGTAAGTGAGTTGGGCTCCGCATCACTCTGTGCTAACACTGTACTTTTTGACTCCTCTATCATTGGCTCTGGTTTGGCAGGTTCACTAACTGGTGAAGTTTGTTCTGAGGTACATTTAGTGACGATGGACTCGAGGTATTGGGGATGAATGGAAGAAGGTTGTTCAGCGACATCTAAAATCAGAGAGCCAGTGTCTTTGACCTTGTTGACGCTGGGACTTTCAGATGCTGGAGGGGCATTCTGAGTAAAAGCCATTTCAGTTTCGCTGAATAACAAGAAAGAGAAGAATAAGAAAGAAAGAAATGAAGATTTAGCATAGACTAAATATCTTCTTCATGCTGTCATACTTCCTGCCACAATTTAGATTAATTACAAGAATAGCTGCTTCTCTTTGTATATTTTCACAATGTAAATTTAACCTCAATGCAATATTTAAACACACTGCAAATGCGCAGGTATGCAATACCAGGTCTTTGTACTTGCACCACACCCACTGTTTATCTTATTTGTACATGGCCCTGTCTCTATTTATTGTTTTATAATAATATAATATAATAATTATCTATTTTTGAAAGTTTAGGATTATGGTTTAAGACCACATTGCTGTTTACTTTAAAATCAGTTATTATAGTTCTGTT
Organism: Botia kubotai; assembly: GCA_036877585.1. Lineage (NCBI taxonomy): Eukaryota > Metazoa > Chordata > Actinopteri > Cypriniformes > Botiidae > Botia > Botia kubotai. Next base: position 7,418 of record JAZGTI010012744.1, read on the forward strand.
ATTTACAGAACAGTTGCTGTTAATGCTTCTACACCAAGTTTTATGTGTGCAACAATTCAAAGCAATTTCTCTATGGAACAGATAAGGGTTTAATGAGACAGGAAGTGAAAGAGGATGACACAGGAACAGGACAGGTAAAGTTTGGCAGTGGGATAAGTTTGGCATACTTACTTTTCCTTGATAGTTAGAATCTTTTCTAACAGATAATTTTGGGACTGGTGTTCTGTTCCCCTACTGTCGTCCTTAAATACTTCTTCCACCCACTTTGGCCTCTTTTGCCTGGGAGAACCTTTTTCAGCTGTAGGTTCTTGCTGTGATCGAGCTGAGCTGGACTGATTATCAATGATATTTTGCTGTGCAGTGGCAACCATAGCTGCAGCCATGTGTTTCATTATTTTGTCCTCATCTGATCTGTTAAGGTATGCACAAAGCAGATCACCCTTCACATTCTGCTCATCTTCCTGTTTCAACGTGACTTCCACTGATTCTGTCTTTGTATCTTCTTGTTGCTTTACTACATTATCAGTCATTGATGAGGTCTGAACCAGACTGGACCACATTGGTGGCTCACTGTCAATTTTCTGAAGATCAGGTTCTGCTTTAGTGAGCTGTATTTCTCCTGAAACCATCATCTTTTTCTCAAGATGTCTGCCAACTGTCACATCTTTAAAGGGCTGAGAGATTACAAACACTTTATCAAAATCCCCCATTTTGAAATCGGGTTCCTCCTCAGCCAATGGTGGTTTCTCAGCAATAAACGCCTGCAGCTTTTCTTCTTTCAAATTTGTGGATGAGGGAGGCATTGATGGAACAGAAAATGGGTGTGGAGGAGGGATAGGCCCAATGTCCAGCTGAAACTCAGATCTGGACGTGACCAAAGGCTGTCCTTCAGATGTGTCAACGGATGGTGTGTCAACAGAGCCAAGACTGAGGGACAAATATATATCTGGTGTCAAAAGTGACAAAATATGGGTCAAGAGCCATTAATTTAGTATTTGATAAGGTTAGATGCAGTCTTTCCTTAGAGCGCAGTTTTTTGTATCACAGCGATTTTAGTGGCGAGACAAATGGCTTAGATGCAGGATTGCAGTGGTGAGGGAAAGCAATGGCGAGTTTAAATATCTGCCCTGTGCAAACTGAAAGCTGGTGTTGGCACAAACCACCATCCCATGGTCATGTATTTTCGCCCTATTATTGCTGGGATCTTTCAAGTACAACAAACACGCACTTATGTTTAGCATGTAGTTTATGCATGTAGCTATTATGCATTATGAACATTTTCTCCAATTATTAGACTTACAGTATCAAATGCAAAGACATGGTGGGTGAGTTTCTCCAGGACTTTTTTTGTTTGGTTGGTTAAAAGTTTCTTCCCATACTAATAGCCATAACTAAATTGTTTAAATATATTAATATACATATATATCCAAAAAATGCTGCTTGTTAAAAAGCATAACACAGCCAGCATTATGAAGCACATTTATTTAAGCAATCAAATCAGATATATGCAACCCCTATTATAGCTATTAAAACTGGTCTTCAAATATGTGACCATGTGAAGGCTAACACACACTAATCCAGAAACACTGGATAAAAAAGTACCGAAAACTCCTAAACAAATGAAACAATCTAATTGGAGCTCACCTTCTGACAGCCTCGTCTGGCCCCGCCCCTGCCACGCTGGGCTCTTTTCCTTCAGCACTGCTGATTTCAGTGTGATGTGAGGAAGGAGACTGTCTCTTAGCAATGCTAATGCTGCAGACGGTTCGAGGTGAGTGTTGCTGGTCCAGTCTGGGCTCAGAGTTCTTCAGTTCTTCAGCGAGTAAATCTGCAGGACATTATATCACATTTAAATCAGAATAATCATTTAAGTTTCATTAAAACATTACAAGACCGAAGAACACAAGATGTCTTCAAAATTCTATAGAAAATGCGAAAAAATTATATATGTGTATATGTATGTATATTTACATCTTACTATTTCACTTTCTTGTTAAAATTTTGTTACAAATTTTTTACAGTGTCTTTTTCAGCAGGCAACAGGCAGGTTAATACCTGGTGGTGCAGCAGAAGGCAGGGGTGACCAGCAGGGGGCAGCTGTAAGGGAATCAGGGGTTGACAGGGCAACAGCAGGGGTAGAAGATGAGAGAATTACTGAGGTAGAAGAGGCAGGTAGGGGTTTGCTGATGGGGTAAGAGAGCGAGGCAGAAGAAGGTAAAGGCTTTTGGAGCGATTTTGAGGGGGAGGAGGTTTCGCACAGAGCTTCAAGATCTGGACTGCTTAGCAAAGGAACAGGGTTCACAGGTTCATTAAGAGGGATGCAGAAGAAGGGAGAAGTAGAAACAGCCATCTTCTGTTCATTAAGCTGTGCTGATACTGCAAAAGAAATGAAGCAAATATGAACAGAAGTAAACAGAAGCAAGTAAAAGGATCTCATGGTGTGTATGTGTTCACACTCACACACATGCACACATATACAGATATATGAAGTAAATATACTACTGCTGCTTCTACTATCTATGTCTATGTGCAATCTACAAGATGGTTTCTCAATACCTGGCACTGTGCCAGCAGAAATCTGTTTAAGAGTGTCAGAGAGACAGAGGGATGAAGTTTTGGGTTTGAGGAGAGGGACAGGAGTGGGGGACACAGGACGGGCACCAAGGACAATCTTAGGCTTAAAAACATTACAGCCAGGTGCTCCAGAAGACTCTGATAGAGAAGTAAATTAAAAAGAATATGCAGGTCATGTGAAAGAAGAAAATTAGTCAGAAACACAGGAAAAGTGAAAACCAGAGAGAGGAGAGTTGCTCAGAGGAAACATATCTGACTTTTTAAAAATCATATTTAATTTCTCCTTAAACTCTAAATTACTTTGATTATCTTTCATTGTTATTATACTTAATTCTTTATTAATTTCCAGACAATCGTTTCCAGAGAAACACATCATTTAAAATGCATGCAGTGTTTTACTTATTTAGAACTAAGAACACAAAGTCTGTACCTTTTAGGAGCACAGCAGGAGGACAGGGAGGGCAAGAGAGGAAAAGATCAGGAGGAGAAGCCAGAGGAAGTTTAAGCAGAGAATAGTCAGGGGTCACGGGGCCCTGCATGGGGCCCTCAGAACCCGAGAGTCTTCTTGTAAAAGACACAGGAGCTGAATACAATACAGATGTGAATGAGAGAAACATTACACTAGTGTAAGACAGATGTTCAGGCTTTGATGGAAAAATGCAAATGGCCAAACACACTTTTATGATTAATATAGTTCATTACGCATACTGCAAGTATATTAAAAAGGAGGAGCTTTTGCTTTGGCTATGCACTAGCCATAGCAACAGATTACCTGTTTATTCTGATGGCTGTATTATTTGATCTAAAGGAATAGATTTCTATAGCAATACAAACATACTCTGCATGTATAATGTGACTGACTTAGCTTTTAATACTAAAGGATTGCTCACACATACAAAAATTTGCAGCAACTATGTTGTTTATTTTCAAAATGGCTGCTGGCTCAGACGACAAAGTTGAGCAGAGTTCAACTTTATGCAAATGAGAAGTGGCACAGAAGTGAAACCAATTAAGTGATATGCCACCTGATTGCATGCTGTAGTTGGGTAGGAAAGCCTACCAGCAAGCAAGACTACAGCTGGTGACCTCCAGCCATATAATAACTGTATGTGTGAATACCCTGTCTATCATTAGTACCTGAGCCTGGAGAGGGCTGGAAGATTTTGGGCAGGGCTGGTGGGACCAAAGCAGTAACATTATGCTCTGTGGGGGAGTCAGCCTGTGGGGCCTGTGGCTGGGCGGGGGGTGGTGGGCGTGGTGGTCTGGAGCGGGCGGGTGAGGGCGCAGTGCGGGGGGTTGGACTGGGTGGGGTGGGTAATGGTGGGCGTGACTGCAGGTCAGGGTTACAGACAGTGCCAGACACTGGTCGTGAGAGGACACCAGCACCAGTCCTCTCCTTGCCACTGCCTGAAGGCCATAAGGATGAGGGATGGAGAGAGGAGGACAGCGAAAAATGAAAAAGTAAAAGAATAAAAGCAGGATTAAATGGAAGGTAGAGGCAAACAAAAGACAGAGGTCAGGAATTAATGCTTTATGGAAAGGAGCTGTTTAAAGTTCATGCTGTTTTAAAAATAAGAGTATAAAATGTTTGAATGACATGAGGGTGATTTAACAATGACAGAATTTTCATGTTTAGGTAAACTACAATATTCCTTTAAATTAAAGCACAATAATATAATGAAATTCAGGATGAAAATGACACCAAAGCAATGAAGGACAAAGGAGGAATTTGATCATAAGCAACAAAACCCCACAACACATATTCCAGAACTATTCCAGATAAGCCAATTAAAAAAACATTTATTTTTATTTATAAGTTCAGTTTAATTAATTCATTTTAGCATGTCAAAATGATTGTTGACGTGACCCAATAAAGAGAGAGAGAGGGCGAGAGACACTTGCAAAAAGCGTAAAAAAAAAACAGTAAATACTAGTACCTATTGCTGAAGGGCTCTTTAAAGATGCAGATCTATTTTCTTGGGTGCGTATTGATCGGAGAGGAGGGTGGGATGCTAATAGTCAGAAACAGAGAGAAAGAGAAGAAGAAGTTCTAGCATGTGAGGAAGTAACAAGCATGTGGTTAAGGATTACTATGGTGAAAGATAACTATACATGCATTAGCAGTGATTCAGTGTAACAGTATAGAGCATAGAATAGGGATATAAAGGTATAGAGTAAGTATATATGAAAAAGCATACAGAACATAAATAGGTATGCATGTACTTAAACATAAGTACATGTGTTTTATATGTACACTGAGGTACAAGTCTATAATTTCATACAAAATTTGTAGTTACAAATTAGTTGAATGGTAAACTGACAAATAACACCATTTCCATGATGTGTTAGTGTTTGCTATGTTGCCCTTAACAATCGAGTTGGCATGAGCTCCACAAGTTTGTGCAAAACTTGACCATCCATGTTATCCAGTATAATTTGAGAATGTTCTGCAGACTGTCTAAAGACAAAGATTCGTGTGTAGAATCCTAAACACTTCCAGACTTTTGGACCCCATATATGCATTTATGTATTTGTTTTAATAATACCTGGAACTGCAGTGATGAGATTTGTCCCGGTGCTGGATCTCTTATCCTCTTCTTCATCACTCTCATTAAAGTCATCCAGGTTTCCAATATCTGTTGGCTTTACGCTCATTAAGCTGGCGAGACTTTGCATGTCCTCGTCCCTATAATGATTGATAAAAACTACTGATTGTGAAATAAAGAATTATAGTTTATTTGTGACGAATGTCATGATGCTACTGAATGCCACTTCTTAGGTCACTTCTGCTGTAGTCCCAAACAGTTTTACTGTTTATTTAAAGTGTTTCACAATACATCTGATTCTGGTCAAGAACATTTACACAGGAAGAGACCACCTGACAGACTTGTATATGTATACAGGTTTTATTTTCTTAATCTGTTGTAAATTCATGTTTTACTTTGATAGATGTACTAATAGGAGACAATTCTCTTTCATTTCTTCGTACAGTGCTGTAAGCTCAAAGGTTCATGCACTTACAAGCCTCTTCTGAGATAACAGCAAAACCTTAGAAGCTCAGACTGTGTTTCGAGAGTTCACTGCATTGTTATGGAAAATTCTGCTCTGCTTCTTGACTTACAGAAAAAGCCCAACCCCAAATCTAATATCAACCCCCCTTGGTGGGTAGGCAGCCACTTTATTTACGGGGATGAACCCTACTCCAAAATGTTTGTAAAAGATATCAAGCAATGAGTAGCCTCCAACATACTCAAAATGCATACGTTTCATAGCAGTTTCAATATAATACTTGTTGTGGGCAAATTCTCATATTATTAAATACCACATGCTACAACTGAACAGTGCTCTCCCTCCAACAGCTGTGGAAAAACTCACGTAGCTTTGCCCTCCTTGAGGAACACGCAGGATAAGGAGAGCTTCAGGGTGGCCTCTATCACCTTGACTGACAGAGGCTTCATTTTTAGTGTGAGATCTGTCTGAGTGTGTGTCGCACTGGCAAACTTCTTCATGTTAACATCCACAGAGGCCAACACCTTCCGACTGCCCTTTGCAGTCTCCTGCAGAACATCAGAGAAGAGTTTAATGCTATTTCATTTAGCTTAAAGAATGATTAGTGATTCTTTTTTGATATCTTTTAAACATGTTTATGCAGACTCAGGGTTTTCAACCAGGGGTTGTGGGGGTTGCTGAAGGTTTTCCAGGTGATCTGACTAAAACGATTGAATAAACATTTCTAAAACGTTTCCATGTACGCTGTATCACATAGATTTAAATGATCTCTAGAGACTCACATTCTCAATAACAAATGTCCAGTCTTTGTCTTCAAACTCATCGGCATGTGGATCCTGTGTAACAAAAACAAAGAATATTCTGGAGGTTTACTGACACATCTAGCAGTATCAATGGGTATTAACAAGTTTTGTATTGATTCATTGGTATAATGTAGTACTAATAAGCATTCAACTCATAATTAATTGCCACTAAGTGTCCTACCCTGTATAGTGTGACAGTAATGTCTACATTCTCAGGTACAGGCCACACTACCATTCCCCTGTATGGATTCTTGATGCCTGGCTGCCAGGCCTGAAGCTGATGAGAAAACAACACATACAGTCATAACAATATTAGTTGTACTGCAATTATACAAACCATTGTGAGCCTAACTGAAAGCTTAGAAAGAAACGCATCTTCAATGAATGAGGTAATGGATGTAGTCCAGTCTAGTCATGGGCTAAATCACACATGCTTTTGTAATTACTTCAATATTCAGGACTAGACTAAACCTATGTCAGGCCATACACATACTATGAATGCAAGCATTTATTGACAATTAAAGCTGGTTTATCTCTGTACCTTGGAGCAAATACGCCTGTTTCTCCTCGTCCACACCACTCTCAGTTTGTCTGGTTGCCTATAAAAATAAACAAAATAATAAAAAGTGTTGGTTTACTACTGTCTCACTCATAAAGACGTTAAAGATATTTTTCATTGTGTGCCAAAACTATAAGAATAGCCTAGTCTAAATATAGTCTAAATATAAAGCCTATCCCTAATAATCTTGAGATGACCACTATTGCATTGTTGTTGTTGTTGTGGAGAGTCACAACATTGTTGTTGTTGTGTGTGTGGGTGTGTGTGTGTGTGTGTGTGTGTGTGTGTGTGTGCGTGTGTGTGTGTGTGCCTCAAAGCTCCAGGCATTGTAACAGATCTTGTGATCTTGTCTCTCACTGTTACTCTAAGGCTGAGAAGAATCAATAAATACTGCCAACTGTTCCAAAGCACACACAAAACCTGACCACATGATGTAAGACTTCTCAAGACTAATCTAAACTTGTGGTGCAGAATCTTTTCATCAACAAACAAGGGCTGTGTTTACACTGCAAGTCTTAATTCTCAGATCCGATCTTAAGTCCATATCAGATTTTTTGTCCATTCCAGTCATTCACTAATATGGGCGCTATGTTTGACCCTCAAATCAGCAAAAGTACACCAAACAGCAATTAATTAGACAAAAAAAGCTAAAGATTTTTCTAAATGCTGCTTTCATGAAGATGGCTTTAATGCTTTTCACATTGTGACACATATAGCCTGAAGGACTAACAAAGAGATCGAGGTATGAAACACCAAACTGAAACAAAAACAACCTTCCCAAATAATAAATAAATAAGCAGGTTTTTCACTTTAACAATAAACTAGACCTACCCCTAATGCATACCATTTGATGGGCTAATGTTGCCTTGTCAAGCACAAACAAACAAAGCCATATTGTTTTGTCATAAAGCCACAATGTTTACACCTTTCTGGGGACTCCAACAGCTCCAGAAGCAATTAAAAACTGCATCAATAATTTAAAATGTATTCCACAACTGCACACGTTCAAAAGCTACTAAATAATAGTCAGTCGATCATTGTCACTTTGTGCTTGCTGCACTCCACACTTGTGGA
>JAZGTI010012745.1:0-15436 GCA_036877585.1 Botia kubotai
TTTCCCAACTGAAATGAGTCAACGTTGCAAATGCCTTATGATGTAAGCCATCAAAAGGTTCATCAAATGCTACAATCTGGACAAGAGAAACTACACATAGATCACCCACTCTTGTACAACAACTGTCTTCATGTGAAGCGCTGACGACTGTGACTAAACTGATGAATGATATGTATGGCAGGTCAGATCAGCTGTGATGGATAACACTGACCCTAGAGATGAATCAGGGAAGATCAATTAAAGATGAAAGATTAAACTTTGAAGATTAAACTTTTTCAGAATAAATAGCTATACTGTGTATAAATGGACCTTTTGTTTTATGTATAATAATAGAAGTCAAAACCATGTTTTCATGCATAAAATACGAAGTAAAAAAGCTCTTTAGTAAAAACATTTCCCTTATGGCACTTTGGGTTTGTACTGGGCCTAACCTACTAAACTTCCTGTTTGTAGTCGTTTGTTTGCTTTACCGGCTGAATACTTTCATGACACAGTGTAAATGAACTGCTCAAGGTTATTAGCAGGTTCTCAGACTATTTCCTTATTCCTTCATAATCGGTCGGCTCATTTACTTTATATTCTAAATTATTATATTATTTCTTACATACAATGTATCCGAAACATATTTGGATATACAAACCAGCAGGTGTCCAAATACATTTTGTTTTTGCTTTTAACAATACATTTACTATCTTAGCATTTTTTACTAAGAAATGTTATGGTGGTAGTTGCTGTTTGTTATATACACCAAGTAGCTGTTTGCTGTTGGTGTCATATTGGTCATTGATTAAATAACATATACATAGAAAATATGTCTTGTTATAATGATTGCTACGCCTCTTATCATGATTGCTACGCGCGGCATTTGCGCTCTGGTACGGAATCAAATTATATTGTTTCCCACCTTCACTGCACATTGGCTGTGGAATACAGTCAACAGAACACATAAGACAATATAAATGTGTAGGTCTGGCGCCATCTGCCGAGTCACCAAAAGTAAAACTACAAACGGCGCGTATCGCGTATGGCGTAGTTTTATATAATATTTTGGCCTTGTCTTTTTGCATTAGACAAGGTGATGCATGTAGCCCTTGCTTTAATGAAAGCAAAGATAACTATTTGTGCAATTTGATTAGTGACGTAAAAATTGTGCTAAACCTTAAGTATTTACTATTATATCATAAGATTTCTGTTTTAATTTAACTCTTCATTAATAATCCCCCAAATAAAATGACAGATTTTAAATGTGGTTTATGAATTTAACCCGTTGTGGCTTCAGGTACAAGGTTATACTTTCTGTAAAACATTCATGAACAAGCATTTAAACAGAATATCATGTAGAATAGCTTTCTACACAGTACCTGATCTCAAACTGGTAAATATGACATCAGCAGTTCAGCAGTTAAAGGTACAAACTTGGGATATGAAGACCTCAAAAAAAAAAACAAGGTTATTAGTATTTTAGTAGTAAGTTCTAAAATGCACCATACCTTTAAAGCAAAAGGGGACATCTGTCTGAGCTGCCATAATGTCACTTCAGTCAATCGGTGGCAACAGATTGAAGACAGGCCAACCCTAGCAAATCTCACAAAGCATAAACAAACACTCGTACACACACATCCTGCTACTGATTTATGCAGGTAGGGAAAACTTCATTAAAATGTGACACCTGAACTACATGGCAACGTTTAACACATAGAACAATTATTTTAACACTACTGAAATACAGACTGAAGATATCAATGCTGGCAAATTAACGAGTAGCTTTCAGTCAGAAGCGTACCGTGTAGTACAATGATAATAGCTATTGTCCTGTACTGACCTAGTTAAAATATACAGACCTCTGAATGAACGTCAGATGAAACGGGGGTAAATTAATGTTCATGTAACCCTTTTTTTTGTTGTTCGGGGATGACAAGGTGCCAAAGAAAATCAAAACTGAGAAACGTCTCTTGCTAAATGGGTATTTACCTCAGCATCTCCCCCTGCTGGAACAAACTGTTCACTCCAAACTTTTTTGTTAAGGACTGTTTGCACATTTAAAAAAATTTATCTTTGCATATTTCCCATTTTTCTAGCTTATCTTTCTTAGCTTATTCAAACAGTAAAAATAATTCAAACGGTTTTTGAAAGACTGATATACCTTCAATAGGACCTATTAAAACAGCACCAGCATCTGTCAACTAACAGTGTTGCCATATTACACTGTAGGATTCACTTTTGTCCTAGGTAACCATGCCTCATGTATCAACTTCCTGTTTGCATTTATGCAACTTTGGTGAAAATGTTTTTTAAAAAACAAGACAAACACTGAAATAGGACAATATTTTTTATTAGCTGTACAGCAATACATTCTCCACACCATCTTACCTCATATGCCCTCTATGCCCCACCCAGCCATAATAAATGTCTTTATAAGGATGGTTTTCTGACCATTGTAAAATTCACACAGTACAGCTAGGTAAAAAACAAAACGTATATTAACCTAGAATTTTAAGAGCTTAAAAAAAGAAAGCCATTTAAATGCAATTAAACGGTGGAGAAAAACTTCATTCTGAATCAGAACAAAAAAAAACAAACAAAAAAAAAGAAATTACAAGAGATTTTTTTGAACAAGTGACCAACTTTTTACACACACCCTATCTAAGCTTCCACTTCTAGAAAGATTGTATCGAATTATCTTCCTCAATCACTCATATTAAACTACTTCATCTAAGATGTGGTCTGATAAACCTATTGTAAACCGCAAGACATCTTTAGTCTTCTTTCAATATCCCCATTAAATCATCTGCCAAATGATCAAATTTCAAGACATGTTTCTCCACAACCAGCCTGTAATATTGAACTGTGACCACACAGAAACAGATCCAAATGGCTTGAGACATGCACATTGTATTTCCCCGGTTCTGTCCCTTTACCTCCTTTTACAAAGTTAGAACGAACTCCAACACAGAAGCTTATTCATCAGATGGAATGACATTTGATGAATAAAACCGTTCTCATTTCCTTTAAAGTGGTGGCAAAAAGTTCAGCTTCAACATTAAGCAACCCCTCCCCAACAGGCAAGTTGAGCAGATTGAAATGCAACGATTCAAGCTACAAAAAGGACAGAAAGAAAATGGGTTAGGCAGCCTACATGATTCATCAGGCTTTTATTTTTCACCGCAAGTAGTTTGAAAGCCGTAAGTGTCGTGGCATGTTTCCAAACTACTTCTAAAAGCCACTGCCCTAGCATTCAGGTCAACAAATCACTAGAAAAGATTAAAACATTCATAATAAAACAGAAATTAAAAAGTATTTACAAGCAAAACTAGCCAAGATTACTTTTTTGTACATCTTTATCAACCGCAGTATTTTTTGAAACATGTGAATGGACCAGGCTTGATAATCAGATGGCTACATTTCTACTCCCTCTAACAATATCAACGGCGACCGGTGAAGGAGCACATGAGGAAAACAGCGAATAAATGTCATCATACATGTCAAACATTGATGATTTTCTTGGATAGATGGGGTAAAACCACCCATTTCTACAGCAGTGACAGTGATTCTAAATATCAAGGCTTGACCAGGCACAAAATGATACAGCTACTCAGCATTGCCAAGGCAATATCAGACTCGGAGAATGAGAAAACACATCAGGTTAACTGGGAAAAGAAACGTCTAGGTGTGTGCAACGCGCCTCGTTAAGTCTCGAGATGCCGCCCGTGCATTCCCGCTCTCAAGTTGCCCCCTCCAAACGCAGTTACACACAGAAAAAAGAACTATGGCAGTACAATGCGATTCCATGCGTCGTTTCGTGATCCTCGTGAGTATAAATGTTACGAAAGACAAATGTAAGAACTCTGAGTCAGGCGTTATATGAAATGAGAGTAGAACAAGAAGTCTTAGGAAACTTGCTTTGACGGGGATGCAAAAGAAAAACGTGTGATATTCAGCGAGTAGAGAAAGAATGTGTGTGTATAATTAAGGGACACATAAAGGTTTGTGTATTTATGCAAGCGTGTGATCGGCCTGTGGGTGTACGTGTATCCCCAGATCACCGGTCCATCATGCTAAGGATCATTTCAGGGGTGAGGTCGCCGTTAGGCGCCGCTTCTGGGATGGGTATCTGCACCGCTTCTACACCTGCTTCCACCGCCTCCACCTCCTCTGCCACCGGCTGAGCGGAAGCAGCAGCTGCGTCAGAGCCTTCAGGCTCCTTTTTCACGATGATGTTCTCAATGGCCCCCGTGCTTTCATCCTCCACCTGGATAATGGCGGCAGTAGCTAGAAGCAGAAAAAAATCCAAGTCAATTATACTCATTTGTGGAACACATGCAGCCACAATTTCAGTTTTCAGTGCTTCTGAAGGGTTTGTCATTATCTGTCATGGGACACGTGTTACCTGTAACGGTTGTTGGACCAGAGCTGGCAGGAGAAGTCTTGGCTGCATTCTTTGGGGGTCTGCCACGTTTCCTCTTGACTGGAGGTTCAATCGGAGCGGGAACTGGAACGCTGGGCGGAGCCTGTTCCACGTCCATCTGCTCATCATCGAAAATCTCCTCTTCATCAATGTCTTCCAGTTCAGGCTCTCCGTGCTCATCTGCAATTCATTCACATTTAGCGTAATTCACACACCCAAATGAGTTCAGATAATTAAGTTCTGATTACAGGGTTTAATGTATTATCAAGTTTTTCATAAACACGGGAATAGTTATTCAGCATAGCAAAATGATAGCCGAGCCACTCACCGCTGTCATCATCATCGTCGTCGTCATCCTTTCTAGCACGCATTTTCCTCTTTCTGCCTCCACGGCCTTTCTTGGGTGGAGCTCCATTTTCTGCATCAGTAGAATCTATCCCAGTGCAGTTTTCTGCATGCCTGGCCATGGTATTCTGTCAAACCATCGCAAATACATGCCATTAGAAACTCTTCAATGCAACCAATAGAATCCTAAAACACATCTGAAGCTCAGAATATTCCGATCTTTAGATCTGAAGATCTAAAAGACAGTCATACCCTGCGAGTGAAGGTCTTGCTGCACTTGGTGCATATGAAGGATGTGGGTACAAAGTTGGGGTCATGGTAACGCCTGAAGTGCATGTCCAGGAGCTGCTTCTGCCTGAAGGTCTTCTCGCATTGCGTACACGCGTATGGCTTCTCTCCGGTATGGGTGCGCCTATGCATGACCATGTGGCGTTCCTGTTACCAAAAAGGACATGAAACTGTTTGGTTCAATATCTCAAATATACAAACGACAGGAGTGTAAATACTGATGGGACCCTCAAACAGGATCATTCACTAACCTGGCGGCATGCGTAGTCACACTGCTCACACTTGAACCGTTTCTCGTTTTTGTGGGACTTCTGGTGCTGGATGAGAGCATAGCGCTCGTGGAACACTGCGTCGCAGTAACGGCACTTCCTGCCCTGCTCAATGTAGGAATGCTGCTTGCGGAGATGCACACCTGTACAAGACGAAATTTAAAACATGTTAAGCAGTGGCTAATAAGACCGATCCTCCTTTAAAGCCATAAATGGTAAATGCAGACAGTAGCAGAGGAGGGTCTTACCAAGATCGCTCTTGCGGGCAATAACTGTGTCGCAGTGGGGACAGTGAAACTTGGCCACATTCTCTGTGTGCTTCTGCAGGATGTGCATCTTCATGGTGCCACTCTGGGTGAAACGTGCATGACAGATGTAGCACTCATAGGGCTTCTCACCTGTAGAAACACCAGGAATACCGAAGTCAGTTTAGATCCCCTTCAAATAACAGACTATTATGATTTATTATAACACAATTGGCAAAGAGAGTCGGTGTATCATGTAGAGTCTGTGGTGCTGACCTGAGTGGGTCCTCATGTGTCTTTTTAGCTTATAGGTGTCTCTGCTGGCATAGCTGCACAGGCTGCACTGGAAAGGGCGCTCTCCAGTGTGCGAGCGAATGTGACGCTTCAGTTTACTAACCTGCAAAACCAAGTTTATAACTTAATACTAGATAGGTAAACAAATGGGGTGAAATAAAAAGCATACAAACATTGTGAGGGAAAAAATGCTTTTGAAACAAACCTCCACACTAGCATAGTCACACATGGAGCACTTGAAAGGTTTCTCGTGGGTGTGCTTGTAACGTCTGTGTCGCACCAGCTCACCACTGGTGACAAAGGCCATGTCACAGTCGCCGCACTTATGCGGTCTGGTGCCTGAAGAAGAAAAGTTGGTTTCTCATTTCACATTATAGAGCCTATATGGTCCTTTCCTATATAGGAGCCTCCTAAAGAAGCCTATATGCTCCTTTCCACTAACTGACTCTCAAGCCTGTACCTGTGTGGGTGTTTAGGTGGTTCCTTAGCAATGTGACGGTCCTGAAGGCTCGTCCACATAGATGGCACTTGTGAGGCCTTTCATCTGTGTGACTTTTCATGTGGCGGTCCAGATTGGAACGCCTTGGGCAGGTGTAACTACACAGCTCACACTGGAATGTCTTCTTAACACCTGCAGGGAGAAAAGTCAACAATTTAGATCAGATCTGGTGTATTAGATTACATTAATATTCAAGTGCCCCTTAATTATGAGCAAGTGAAAAAGTTCTTACCTTTCTTCTTGATTTTGGTTGGTTTGGGTGGTTTCATGTTGCCCACAACTTTCTCAGCATTAACCTCAGAGAGAAGACCTTCCTGCTGCTCCTCCTCAAAGTCATACACGGACACGTCCATGTCTTTGTCTCCCTCCGTGTTGTAACGCAGCTTGCTTTTCTTGATCTTCTTGATCTTTTTAACAGGGGGTGTGTAGTCTGGATCTTTGGCCCAGCTGGGATCTTCGTTTTGGGCCTCAGCCATCTCCTCCTCCACCTGCTGTTGAGGCTGCTCCTCTTGGGCTTGGAGTTCATCCTGTTCCACGGTCTCCACCTCTCCATTTGCACCTACCTTGACCACCTTTAGGAGAAAAAATAAAATGTAGGTTTACCAGGTGATACAAGAATAGTTTAAGTTTGTTTAGCTGTAAATCATTAAATCCACATAAACTAAATACAAATTATGACAAACCTGGAAACCCTCAGGTAGTGGCAAAGTGTGACAGATAACTGGTTCTCCATCTTTTGGCATGGCAGTAGCATCCACCAGCGTCCCCTGTAGCTCTTCCACAGTGGCTGCAGTGACAGGCACAGCAGAAACGGGGACCTGCACCAGCTGCAGCTCTCCTAAGCCCAGCTGTTGCTCTTCCATGTTTACCACCTGCAGGGTGATGATCTGAGTGTCATCAACAGTGGTGACAGTGGCTTCATGGGCGGCACCAGCCACGCCAACAGATGCTCCAACAGCAGCCTCCATAACTTCGGTCTTCATCTGGAGCAAGGCGGGGTCCAGGGAGTCCATCACCATCATCTCCACACCGCTGTTGACACTAACGACACCTTCAACCAGTTGCTGCTGGGCCTCCACTACAGCCTCTCCTTCAGCCTGGGTCTGTTCTAACCCAGCAGCCTGCAGCAGTTCAGCTCCCACCACCTCCCCATCCTCTCTACGCCTTTGGTACGTCTTACATTCCTTCGCCTTGAAAGCATCCCCTGCATCTTCCACCACTACCTCAGTCGGTCCCCCTTCCATGGGTATTACCTATGGGGAACAAGGTAACAATTGGAATTTAGAACTAGATGTAGCATTTTAAAACTGCCCTTCCTGCCTGTGACCTGAACTGTGTACCCACATGCACATACTGAGATTGCTATCAGCTGTGCAAGCAGCTGAGGTAAGCGGACACCTCCATTGCCATCCATGGCACTTATATGAATTTGGTGTTTGCAAAACGTACTGCTAGTTTACCTGCACCAAAAAGGAATACTTCATATCTCTACCCCTGTGCCTCCACCACTTTCTGTCTCCGATGGATGAACTACCTGTCTCAACTCTTACTACCTAGCTCAACCTGTTGGGATGCAAATCAAGCATTCAGTCTTGCTCTGCGAAAACAAAAACATTCAATATAGGTGTACACAAATCATCTATTAACACGCTCTCATTTTCTTTATTCCCATTTGACGACATAGTGGACGCGGTGTATTTGTAAAATATAGTACTAATACTCGCCTAAATACATATATATCTTCTCAGATAATAAAATACATTAATACTAATAACCAATGGCTGTTATTTACAAGGCACAAATAACATACGAGAAGAACGGAGTTCTTGTCTTTGCGGTACGAAAAGCAGAACACAAGCTCTGTGAACTTTAAGCATGACTTTCATTTACACCAAACCGCGCTCACGAACTCTTGATCGGGCGCCAGAAATCATCAGTCCCAACCGATTCACTTCTACTTCCTCACTAGACTGCATGGTCGCTCGCCACTGCCAAGACCAGCCACCGCCAACCTATTAAACCAACAAACGGTGCAAATGTGTCCACTGCCCGTACCTCCACACGTTTAAAACACGGCTATAATTTCCCACAGCAAGAGGGCATTCTGAGACGGTTAATCGTGTTTTTGTACCACTACCAGTCGGGTTGTAGAGGGAGCTCTCTCAGTTTTTATCCCTTCAGTCGTTTGTTGGTTGAGGTTAGTCTTTCAATAAGAGCGAGCGGTCGCAGCCAGAACGACAACTGCGGCGATTCGGCCGTTTTAGACGATAAAGCCCCGACAAATGTGCGACTCCGGGAATCTAGGGTTGCATGGCTCGGCGTTACTTATCGAAAATGGCCATCGGTGTCATTTAGTAACGGCATCTTCCTCGTTTGATTTTAATCTGCGCAATAAGATAGCCGCAACGGAACTAATTCTACAAGGCCAGGCGTGCGCTTGCGTTTTTAATGATTTAGGCTTTAAACGTGTTTCCAGGAATGACAGAGCAAACGGCGAAGTGAGTAATGGGACTTTATTATCGCCGAAGCGAGTGAATGTTTCATCGGCTTGGGATTGAATTTAACTGCGCGAGGGGCGCGAACACGACAATAGGTTCGAGCTAAACATATTTAGCTCCATAAGGCACACAAAAAGTCGTTTGTGAAACTATATATTTGTTTTTAGACTGTTTTGGATGTGGTATGTCTGAAAATTATTTAAATCTGAGGGTCACGCTAGCTCGTTGGCTAAGTGCGCGTACAGAAACGGCGGGTTTCTAAAGACAGGAAACAAAGAGAAGAAACAGAAAATGGACGCCTGGCCTAAAGATTGAAACAAACATCCTAGCGTTAAAATAGGATATCTTGGTGAAATGCTGTCTGATATAGTTTTAATAGTGCTTAATACTCGAGCAGAAGCCTGAACTTCTGGGTTATAAATGTTTTTTGCTAAATTTTCGATAACGATAGAGGGAGACAAACACCCCCCGCCAAACGCCTGGACTGGGAGCCCCATCGTGACACCTAGAGGCCGATTAAAGCTCCTGCAAAACTCCCCCCTTTCGGAAAAGTAGTGCTGTTTTACCTGCGTTTGGTGATTTATTCTCGCGTTGAATTCGACAGAAAGCCCAGGGTTTGTTCTTCCTTCAGTACGAGACAGAGTAAAATTGCGTCCTTCACCTCCGACGGTTTTAATCCTCTCCCGCTTTTGCAGAGTAGGCTCCGCACAAAATGGCGGCCTTGAGCGGCTGTTGCGCATGCGCTTCGAGCAGGGGGGCGGTGGCGAAGGGGAGGGCTGTAAACAAGCACTGTGCGGATTGGCCGTGTGGGGCGCTGCTTTTGAATTACGGATGTGGGCAGTTTTTCAGATGTACGTCAGATCAAACGTGTAGCCTCGTTGAATTAAAGCATTTGATGGTATTACCTTAAGTAATTAAACATTAATCATTTCATAAGAGAATGAACCGTTGATTCGGACTTTACTGCCGTGTAATACTTACATGGTGTTAACAACGCCATGGTCATGGGTTCGAACCCAGGGATTGCACATACTCAGAAACAATGTATAGTATAATGCAAAATAAGTCGCTTTGGATAAAAGCGTCTGCCAAATTAATAAATGTAAAACTGTTTTAACCTGATAATGGGCAATAAGGTTGGTTTGATGAACGTCTGCTGCTTAGGCATATGGGCATTTTAACATAAACGTGTATGTATAATATTACATTCATTTTCAAAATTGCTTTCTCACGTTTAAATTTGATGTGCCGAGAACACGTATCGTATGTTAATGAATACGCAAACAAGTTTGTGTTTATCATTTTAATCGTTTCATTTACAGTTGAAGTCAGCAATATCCTTGTCAGACAATATACATATTTAGAGGAAATAAAAATCAAAAGTAAATCACTTATTTAATGCTGCACAATCTGTAGATAATGAAAAATATATTTAAATCTGTTCTGTAGTTTATCATTCTGAACCACAGTATTGAGTTTTTAAATAAAGTCTCTCATTTTCTTGCTCCCCGTACTAATTTGAGGCACTTGTACACTGAAGAGGCGTTCTTTGTCATGTAAGTCTGGAACAAATTAAGCTAGAAAATGATGTGATTTGAAAACGAACCTTCTCTGGTTCCAGCTCAGAACTTTTCTGTCTAGCAGCACTGGGGAAATGCTCCGTGTTAAGCATAACTAAAGGTCACAAGCATGGAGAGTTTGTCTGAACCCATTACAAAAGGCAGAATTCAACAGCTTACATCGTTCACTCAAATAATAGTGACATCTTCAGAAATGAATAAAAAAACGTTATCACCACTTTTACAGCATATATCACATTGCCAGTGGCTTCGATATAAAGGAAGTACACAGTCAATCAAAACAGATCTGCGTTTGCTATTGAGCTTTAACATTTAAACTTAAACACATTTACACTTCCAATGGGATGTAGATATATATAGTCTGTATCAATAAACCAGAGGACATTATGGAATGATGGCACTGTTACACTTTTAATGGCAACAAGGTCCCTATGATATCCAAAATCTCCATCCTACTTTCTGAGGTGTGACCCCCAACTACCAACATACATTCTCTAATCAATATGTACATACACATAAGCACTCTTCACAAAGTGTACAATCAGGTTCTTAGTATATACTCTGCAGGTAGTACTCTGCCTACTTGCATTAATAAAGTGAATATAACACTTCTTTAATCTCCCATCAATACATTATCAATACACTCACTCTTGTATTGCTAATCAGGGGCCAGCTCGGGAAGGCAACACCAATGGGCCAAATAATAAGGCAGCGAAATGTTCTTAATAAACGAATTCTCAAACCACTCTCTCTCTCTATAGCTTTCTTCATCACTTTACAGTAGTACATCTTAGGTCATCCTGAAAATATTAATAACAAACCAACTGGCATACACATCCTCTCATCCACCGATTGTATAATATCTGTCTTTGAGGACAGTAGGGACACTCTGAGTAAGAGTGTGATAGCACTGATTTGTCATTAGAAACTGCACGTGTCCAGTGAACAGTGTACATTTGGTTATTTTTTATTAATAGTGTGCATTTAATAGCTTGTAATTGGCATGATCATGACAGTGAGTATACCGAGACATGAGTACAATGTTTCTGACGCGTGTCTCTCAGTTGATTGTGTTAGAAAGCTGTACTGGCCATACTGCCGGGTGCAAAAAGGCGGGACATTCCGTCTTGTGACGACTCGATTTGTCGATGGGCCATCTTTCCCTCCTCACCTGTGAATACAATAAAATATACAGAAATAAGAGACGATGTCCTCAGTTCTCTCTGAAATGAGAATTTCCACACATTTTGAGCAATGAATTTTAATTATTTTTCCAGTTGTTTGTGATAACTAGATAAATATTCATAAATTATTTTTGATATTTTTTCACTAGGGAATACATAAACAAGTCTGACCTGAGAGAATGTTTAACTTATAAAGAAGACAAAACTGTGGCTTGCAAGTATGTTAAACATCACAAAACCAACATCTATTAAATATTTTACTGCAAGTAAAGTATAAACATTGCCTTATAGCACTTATCATGACTATTCCAGGACTATTTAACTTCAATGACTCTTCCAGGCCTGGAAAACATTTAAATGTAAACACAACTTCTGTGACTGGGGAAACTGTAAAATACACTCAATACATCCATTCTCACCTGTATTTCCTATCTTTCCTTCTTTTCCTGTTGTTTATTCAACTGCTTACCTAGCACGAGCAGAGCTTGTTTGGCAGCATCCCTCACATCCTCCTTATCTGTCCTGCACAGATACACCAGCTGCTCGATGCTCTCTTTGGCCTACGATGTACAGAAACAGACAGCAGGGCATTTTAAGCACAGTCCTTCAGTAGCACTGAGGCGTGATACTGCACAAAATCTGATTCCTGCAGTACATCTGAACAGCACCAGCAGGCTCTTGATGTCATTTAGGCAGAGATATAAACAGTCTTAAGAAGAAACATCTGATGTGGGCAGCAACTTGTGGAGCTTCTCTGAATACGAGAAGAGATATTCAGAGATCATGCAGGGACTGACCTTCAAACACGCGAGCGCTTTACATCCACACACCCGCGTCTCAATGCTCTCATCCTCTAGAAGCTCTAGACAGCTCACCAGCGCCTGAGAAAGAAGAAGAATATGAGATTACTGAGTGGATTAAATAAAGATTCGTTCTAAATAACAAAGCATTTAAAGAAAGATCTATTCACATTTAATGGTCACATGCAAGCTAACATATGTTAAATGCTTCACTACACTTCCAGATAAAAGTTAAAAACGCACTTTCCCAGATGAATGTTTCTCAAAAAATGTTTAAATGTAAAGATTTATGTTTCAATGGTTAAAATTACTACTGTCTTCCTGAGGGTCCTTTCCAGCTAAGTTTTAGGTTGCAGGAACATTTCTATTAAGTAACAAAAATGTGAAAAATGTTATTTAGAATGTTCCGGAAATGTTCAAAATGTCAATTTTTTTAGACAATGTTTTATTGGTTAAAGAACATTACTCAAACTTTTATTCTGTAATGTTTTTAAACAACTTAAAAATATCATTTCTGATATATGATATATAATATTAAGAAATGTTATAACGTTACTGCAAGAACATTTTTCATAACTTTAAGAGAACATTAGCCAACATTCTGAGAACAATTCCCTGTTAGCCGACCTTCACTGCAAATCTGTTAAACTGTTCATCTTCAAAATAACAGAACACACAGCTTGCAGGAGGATCGTGAGTGCAACATCTTACCCTCTCCCTGTGGCGGGTCTGGTCAGCTAGACTTCGCAGCAAGGAGCTGGCCGCACTGCTCACTTTTCCCCTCTGGTCCCTCAGCAGCTGACTTATGGCCCTCAGGCCCTCTCTCTTCAGACTGCATTCTGGAGGCTTCTTCAAAGACTTCACCAGAACATCCTGATCTCCAGACTGCAGGCACTGAACAAGCCACACTGGAAACAGGAAAGTGTGGTTAATGGGATGGAACATACACACTAAAGAGAGAACATGAGGTGGGGAGGAGTGGAAAAATACAGCAAGAAACCACAACGAGAGGGGTGGGATGGGGTGATAATGGGTTGGGATGGGAGGGGTCGATACCACTCCAGATGTGTTGCACAATCACTCCAGCTAATGAGTACTTGCGTTTCATAAGAGAGGATTTATGGTGACAGTGCATTTACACTGAATCCAATAAAGACTTTTGGAGGCTTTCCTGTAGCTCAGTGGTTAGAGCATGGCGCTAACAATGCCAAGATCATGGGTTCGATCCCAGTGATTGCACATATATAATAATGTACAGCATAATGCAATGTAAGTCGCTTTGGATAAAAGTGTCTGCCAAATGCATAAATGTAAATGTAAGAAATCTCACAGTTCTCCCTCTCAAACTCCAGCACATACTAAATCCAAAATGCACACAATACGCACACAAGACATATTGCTGTTAGTGTGACCTTCCCTTTATGCAACACTAAAGTGTACCTTCTTCAGCGAGCTCAGAAATGTGTGTGTCCAGTTCAGTCACCCCCTCCACTTCCAGGTAGCTCCAGAACTGGAACAGCGTGAGAGTTTCTCTGGCCGCACCTCCTCCACGCCTGGGCAGCTTTCTCTCAAGAATCCGCTCCACCAGACGAAGAAACACTATTACACAAACACACAAGTTCACTGTCAAAACCTGTTATTAAATATTACAGACATTCCCAGGTGCAAAAGAACATTTAATGGCAGGCAGCCAAATGATAAAGTCTAATCCTCATTGGATAAGTAAAGCAACCAACCAGTGTATTTTGTTTTTATGTTAAAGAGTGGGTTAATAACAACAGGTTAAACTGCTGTTATAAAATTATTAAAAATAGTAGTAATAGTAGTAATAGTAGTAATAGAGTAGTAATAAATAGAGTAATAGAGTAGTAATAAATAGTAGTGCAGCAGTCTCAAATCCCAAAATGTTCAAAGACTTTATGCTTTTTGAAAATTCTGTGATTAGCTACGTCTCACACTTACTGTATCAGCCCAGTAAACAAGTCTTTATGCCCGTACTCTCAGATATTGCACAAAAAGCCAGCTAATCAGATTGAAACTTACAGTTTTAGCCAGCAGCTGCCATTTTTGTGTGATCAGATGGTCAGTAAACAAATTGTGGGTGGGCAAGGTTGTGGGTGGGCAAGGTAAGACTGAGACTAGCCTACTGGAACGTTTTAAGTTACACCCAGAAATATTAGGAACCATAATTAGTGACCAAATATGAAATTATGAATTACAGTGCAGTCAATGAATGTTTTTTTTAATCAGTACATGCGTTCTTTGGGAATCGAACCCACAACTTTAACGATGCTAATGTATTGCTCCTTAGAGCACTGTACTGGCAATTGAGCTACAGGAACACATTTGTACAGCAGATATGCAGGTATATACCTGGGTCTGAAAAGCCGGCTCCTCTCTCTGGGATTCTGCTGGCATAAGCATTGCTGAGTGCTTGTAGGAAGGTCTCTGTGGAGGTGCTGTACACACTGCAGCCATCCGTGCACTGCCGCCATAGCAACACGGCTCCTTGACACTGATCTAACTGAGGAACGACTGCTCAACATACAAAGAGAAAAAACATTGTGTAAAAGAAAAGTTGGAAAATAAAACAAAAATACTATTATATTACATAGAGATGCCCAATTTGATGCAATATAAAATATTACAAACTAATTAAATTGTAACAAAATGTTGTATGAGACATAGACAGAAGAGGACAAACCTTAGATAAAAGTAAAGCAAATTATCAATTTAACAAAACTAAAAAGCAAAACTCAACCAATCCCTGAGAGTCTTACCCTCCTCTGGTTGGCTGACTCCGCCCCTTGAGTCCTTGACAACCCATCGTATGAGCTCGAGGACTCGTGCCTCCCTGAGAAGGCGGTCGAGAGCATACATTTCCCCACAGCGCAGAGGCCCGAATGTGCCCAACCTCTGTCCACAATAACAAAACACAAAGCATGAATACAAATGCACGAAACACAGACATCATATGTAAGACATGAGTCATAAAGTAGGTCATGAAATTGGAAGTATCCCACCTACTG
>JAZGTI010012746.1:0-15433 GCA_036877585.1 Botia kubotai
GTGGGTGGGTGGGTGGGTGGATGTATGGTTAGATGATGGGTGGATGTATGGGTTGGTGGGTGGAGGGATGGATGCATGGTTGGGTGGGTGTTTGGATGGATGGGTGGGTGGTTAGATGGATGAGTGGGTGTTTGGGTGGATTTCCCATTTAATATTGTCAAGAATGTTTATTCCTTGTTTTTGCAGAAGTCTTGTTGATGCAGTTTATGCTCTAAAAGATGAGGTCCATGAATTAAAAAAGGTACAGTTTTGAGATATTGTTAACCCTGTGTTGACCAGGACAATAACTGCATTGTGGCATGTAACTCTTCTGATGGTGTGTGTTTGTGGATTCAGGAGAGTAAATGGATGAAACAGTTTCTGGAAGAAGAACAGAAGTCCCGGAAGGAGCTGGAGCGTGTGGTCAGGAAGTTGGCTAAGCAAAAGAACGACCTGGGATGTTCCTGGGATGAAGGCCATTAAACAACACTGTGGACATTCTTCAGTTTCTCTAGCCATGTATGTGTATCTGTGTCTGTCTGTCTGTCTGTCTGTCTGTGTGTCCTCAAACCATGTTTTTACTCTGTTTTTCACACTGAACATCATTTTCGGAAAGTCACCATGTCTGTGATTTTCTGAAGTTACTTATAAAACATTTTTAGGGCGGAGATGCGATGATAATTCCAACGCTGCGATCGTTTGTGCTGTGGAGTTTTATTTCTCCCAGTGCGGATAAAAATCACTGTGTTTTTCCCCCACAAGTTCCTGTGATGTTTGTACAACAAGCAGATACAGTAGAACACTCTGAAAACAAACTGTGGTCCACATGACCTGTTTGTTCAGGAAGTGTCACAGATTGATGTTGGTGATTTGGAACCCCTTTAGGAAACTGATGGATTCCTTTTCCGAACTGATCTTTTGTTCTTCCGGAGAACGAGTCATCGCCCAACTCAAGCACTCCGAGATTACAGTAAAGGTGAAAAAAGAACGAGGGAATTTCTTCTTTTTACATGAACAAAAATCTGCCTCACTTTATGACTGTTACCGGCCTCCGTTGTCTGATAAACGAGAGAAAAATCCGATGATGTTCAGCCCGTGAACAGCATTCCGACTCATGCCGCTCTTGCACAAATGAAATCTATTCTGTGGATGTTTTTCGAGTGACGGAGAAGGTCTTTGGACTTTGTGGTTGTTGCACGTATGCAGAGCACCTCTGGCCACAAGTATTTCTCCTCACCAATGCATCTGTCTCATTTTTGCTTTTATAATGTGAAGAAGGTTCGAGGAAGCTTTTAGGTTATGAATATAAAAGATGGACACTTTGAGATGTGTGGTTGCTTATAATAGACATGAGATGCCCTACTGGTCATCTTACAGTTAGTTTTGGGTTGCATTTTTTTACTTTGCTTTTGAGCTACGTGCTTTTAATCCACCATTGAATTGTAGGTTTCGGTTTCGTGTATTTAAAAAGTGTGTTACCCAAACGATCACTCGCATCAGCATTGGATGTACAGTGTTTCTAAAACGGCCATTATATTTCATAATCATGCTTTGATAATCATCCTCATACTAGTCTAAAGCTATCAGGGATATAGTTGTGAGAAATATTGTCGAGTTTATAATACTACAGTAATACGATACATCATTTAGTGTCTGTATATCATCTGTACTTGTATGCGGTATATGTATATATCATAGATACTATGACAAATCATGATAAAAAATACAGGAAGAAAGGTCAACCTCCTTTTTCTGAGGCTTAAAGCAATTTTGATGTGTATCTTGAACCAAAAAAAGAAAAGATCCAATATGTTTATTTTGGTTCTGGGGGCCTTTAAGGACACTTCTGATTATATGGAAAAACATACAGAACTATAGGCACTGATATTTATTCTTCACTTACTGTACATTAAAGGGTTAAATTAGAATGAAAAAAAAAAGAGTCGTACCCCAGTTTAATTGTTTTTAAGCAATCGTTTCCTGTCAATGGTTGCCAGTGGAGGTGTAGTGAAATCTGTTTAGTGTTTACTCATTCTCTGTGGCACAGTAATCTGTGGCTTTTGTTTTCTTTTCTTGAACTCCTGCCAGACTAACTGTAACGGGTCATGTTCAATGAATGAGTGATTTCGAGGCCGATGACACAAATTACACCATGTTTTGAAAGCTAAACCCTTTTATCTATTCATTACTGATGTAACTTGTATGTGACTAATGCATTTTATGGCTATGGACTGGAGGAATGGTTTTCATTCTAAGTTGAGGAGAAATGCTTTCAAAAGAGCCATAAAGAAGAGAAAAATTCGGTGGGGAGTTTATTTTATTACTTATTAAACCCACCAGCAGTAAAAATGTTGGTGATGAAGCAGTGGTACTTCAATGCAATATAAGAATGTTTTGCATTGACTTAAGAGCCGGTTCCTGTCTTAGAAGGAATAAACTGTATAATAAATACATCAGATTAAGCAATAAGATGTGCTCTGAGGTGCACAATATAATGCTGTTACTATGGTACTGTGTGTCAGTCTGTTTGTTTGTGTTTTTTGTGTGTGTCTTTTACAATTAACCTTGCATGCCATGTATTACAAATAGCCTTAAATATTATTTCAAAGTGTTAACTCCAATAGGTTGTTATTGTTTCAGAAACTCGTAAAGTTTTAAACTATCTGCCTGGAATGATGACATCTGTGGTGTGATTATAGAAATGTGATGATCTGTCTGTTTCTGTGTATTGTACACAAATGTGATAGACCGAAGTGATCGGTGGATGTGATTAATCACAATTGTAGTACCACACGGAAACATGCAGTTCGGCTGACGCGGCTGGTTTCAATGAAAAGCTTCAAATCCACTGTGTTTTTCAAACGGCATGAATGTGTCAGGAAAAAAACCGAGTACCTGATACTTGTAGCACTTTCAGGAGATCACAAAAGATGGCTGAAGAATGTTCACGTTTGTTTGCTCTTTCAAAGTGCTCGTGTCGGCTGACCATGACTTGTTTTTTGGAGAGCTGATCTATGCAATATGAACGTGTATGTGTAATTTGTTTCTTTAGCGCTTGCGTTCTTACTTTGCCGTCATTTCAATAAGGATTTGTTTTAATAATAAAAATAACATCAGAAATTGCTGTGTGCTTGCTTGTGTTGATGTTGTGTGTTATAAGATCCATCGTGGATCTGTGTTAAAGACATGCCTACTCACCTTCATGTCATTGCAAACCTGCGTGACTTTGACTTCCATTGTACGGACGCAAAAACACGGAGACATTTCTCAAAATATCTTCTTTTGTGTTCCACAGAGGAAAAAGTCACACAGGTTTGGAACGACATGAGGGTGAGTAAATGAAGGGAAAACAGTTTTGGTCTGAACCGTCCCTTTCGTTAAGGAAACTCCATCTAACTCGCATGCGGAGGTATTCTGTATGTGTGTATGCTGGATGAAAACAGGTAGCGGAGGGGGGGGCAGATGTTCAACAAACAAATGGCAGGTTTGGAGTGAGTGCAGCGGGCTGAGCACTTCCTGTAAGCAGAGGCACGGGCGCAGCGCTGAAATGAGCACACGTTTGTCACCTCCAACTCAGTGTTTCCATGGAGGTGGATGGAATGCAGTAGAATAGATACAGCATTTGCTTCTCGATCATATATTAAATCAAGGGAAAAAATAGAACTGGTAGGCCTGGATCACATTCTTAGCAACCTATGCCCACACACTAGTTTCTATTATATGGTTAGACCAGGTTTTTACATGTCACAGCCTAATCTAGCTTATGACCTCATAAACAGTGGGGGTAATTATATCAGAGAGCTTAATAAAGGACTGTGGGAGTTGAAATACACAAATAAGTTAGTGGATCTTTCTTGCTATTCAAAGTTACAATGTTTTAAAAATCTGCACATGTTGTATCAACCTGTGCTTTGTTGCAATGTAATGTTTTCTGAGATATTTTCGGTCAGGTGTTAATTGGCTCTTTGTCAACCTTAACAATCGGAAAAATTCAAACATCAAGTATCATTTTGTCAGTTTCCCTGAATAAATATGATCAATACTTTATTATTGTTGTTATTGCTATTAAAAAAGAAAAGCAAAAAACAGTTAAAAGGACAATTAAGGAATAAATAATTTAATACAAACACTAGCAATAATGGCTTGAATACATTCATTATATTATTTTAAGGTTGTATTTTGAAAAGAACAGTTTTACCAAAAAAACTGTGGGGTGGGGGGGGGGGGATTGGGGGGGATTTGGGAAAATTCCTAGAATGTTCCCATTTCCACAAAGTATTATGAGACCGTCCTTTCTTGGCTGGACTGTGTTGACATGTAAATGAGAGAAGTGATGCGTGATTTTCACAAGTCGTGTCTTCATGGTTTAATGTCTGATTCATATTCATAAAGATCCATGATTATAGTGTCTCTGATCCAGTTAATCCCCTGATGACATCATAGTGCTCAATCTCTCAGTTTGCCTGTTTATTCTGTAATTTAAATAATCCAAAACTGCACGAGTCACTGTTCACCAAAGACGTGTTTGTTACTGTAACATACAGCTGCTGGTCTTTCTTTAAATGAAAGACTCCTGACAGGGAGGTGGTACATAATTCTGTTGTGTTTGCATTCAGGTTGCAGAAAGATCGGAGCATCTCCTTGTCGTTCTCTGAAGACCATTTGCTCCACACCGCCTGCTTCAATGAACTTTTGATATACTTGGAGAAGGTGACTTGGGAATAGATAAAATAGATCCCGGGATATTGTATAGTCAGTGCGTCCCTGTTGCGGCTGAGCAATACATCCTGCAGCAGTGAATGGTCTTTATCCCAGAAAAGTTGCCTTTTTGATAAACTCTTATCTGGAGGGGCGATAAAACAAGGAAAGTTATGTTTTCTCATCTCACTTCACATTAACGTGACCAAATTATATCATTGATTGTAATTTCGCTTTATGTGAAGAACTACACTTATGACGATTAGCCATAGTTTTACTACAGACACCATGGTAAACCGTGGTTAATTTGTGGTAACTATAGTAACCTTGTTTTCTAGTGTAAACTGTAGTAAAACTAGGATTCAATGTTGTAAGGGTAGACTTAGAAATTAGAGGCTTGGTCTTACATTCCTTATGCAGAACCAGGTGTGCTGCTGGTCCATTGAAAGATAATTCTTGAGCTACCATAGCCGCTGTTGAAGAGGAACACAACAACATTGTCCAATACATAATATCCCAGCTAACAATTTTAGGTTCTAAGAACGTTTCACTAACATTTCCATTACATAACAAAACTATTTAAAAATGTATTTTCAAAGTACTAGAAACCTTCAAAAATTTCATTTTTAGGCGTTGTATTAGCATTATTACTTTGTTATAAGAATGTTATTTAAGCATTTTTAAGTCTATAACATTTTAAAAACGTTCCACTAACAACTTTTTGATATATTATATATAATGTTCTACTAATGTTCTATTATATATATATATACATAATTCTACAAAAATTACTGCAAGAATGTGTTGATAACTTTAGAGAACATTAGCCAACATTTTGAGAACATTCCCTTTAAGAGATACCTACCGTGTTCACTTGCTGGGGGTGAAACCTTTGGGATGAAGAAAAATCGAATTAATAATACAGAATGTAAGAATTTGTACACGTGTTTGTCACACAAAATATTTACTAATATTTACTAATACTAATTTATGAATAAAAAATCACTAATTACAGTATTGCTTTATATGTGGTGATAAATACAATGTAATTAAGTTGCTTGTTTTAACCCATAACCCCATACAATGAGATGACAGAATGTGTAGAGTAATTTGGTTTTCAGTTTCCTCTCATGACAGTAACGCTGTTTTTTTTGTTAGCATTGTTTCTTTGATGCTTAACATGCTGCTTTGTGCATTTACCCACACAACCCAGGAAACTGAGAACAGGCCTGTAGTGCTTTTGCTAGTCTATTTGTTTCTGTTTAGAAAAACATAGTGTAGATTTCATCTCTGTGGTTCTCAAGATATTACAAGTTATCACAATAACTTCCGAGGGATAAATTGATCAAAGTTCAAAAGAAGATATTTTGAGAAATGTCTCAGTGGTTTTGTGTCCATACAATGGAATTCAATGGGTGCCACTTTTGTTTGG
Organism: Botia kubotai; assembly: GCA_036877585.1. Classification (NCBI taxonomy): domain Eukaryota; kingdom Metazoa; phylum Chordata; class Actinopteri; order Cypriniformes; family Botiidae; genus Botia; species Botia kubotai. The sequence continues at coordinate 6,110 of JAZGTI010012746.1, forward strand.
TTACCAACATACTTCAAATGTCTTTTTTTGGGTTCCCAGAAGCAAAACGTTATACAGGTTGGTAATGACATGAGGGTAGTAAATGATAGAGGAAGTTTTGGGTGAACTATCCCTCAAAGGTTACTTTTGCAACTTGTAAGCACAAAGATCTACACAATGTCTAAACAGAAACAACTAACAGAAACAAATAAATGGGTGAACTATACCTTTAAAAGTTTGCTAGGTAACATAACATTGCAAATTCTGAGGTAACGACATGTTGCAAATTAGTACATTTGAAAAATGCAAATTTGTTTAATTTTGTTTGTGTGTTTTATTATCTAAAATTCTAAATCATATAAGACAGTGTAGATACACCGTATATCTTCTCTGCATTCATTTTAAAGAGTGCAAAACTGGAATTAATAAACTTGAAGTGCCAACACCACCTAAATCTCTTACCACAAAAAAAATACTTAAATACCAAAAAAACTGTATTCAAAAAATTATCTTTAACGTTTCAAAAAGTGATTGTATTTTAAAAAGACACAATGAAACATTTGTTTTAACATTTTTCATCATATCATAAGTCCAAGAGAAGAACCGTTCCTACCACATTGAGTTTTTGGAACAGGTACAGGAACCCTCCGAAGGTGAGCATCATTAGAAGCAGCAGCATCACTGATAAAAACTTCACTAAGGGTGTGTTGCCTGGCGGCGGGGCTCTGCTGAACCCTGCCCGTGGAGGAACCGGCGGAGGATTGTAGCTAGTGTGAAAGGTGTTTATCATGGTGAAGATGAGACAAGACACCCATACAGTTCTGAAGAGCTGCTCTCACCAGCAGTGGAGCTCATTTGAGAGCAACTTCCTGAAAGATGTCACCTTTTAAGACTGACTGCGTTTACGCAATTGTGCCTAAACAAACACGTGTCCTAAAACCCAATCAAGTCCGGTTAAGAGTAGCTGCTCATTTTAATGCGGTTCTCTAGCATAAAGGTCATTCTCTATGCACATTCAAAATCTACAGCTCATTCTGTCCTCTGCAGGCATTTATTTAATGTATGTTTGTGAATAACTATTTGAAATAATAGCAAGATATGCAAATGAAGTGACATGTACAAGCACATGAGGCTTGGACAGAACTGCTTGTCAGAATTAACGTTTTTCCCTACGTTTGCAATTGCTTTTAGTCAACTGGTACTGATGTTGTTATTTTGGTGATGTTGTTTACAAGTCCACACAGGTGCCCTATAGAGTGACTACAGATGTATTTCACCATATTAACTATGGACGTGTTTAAGTTTGATTATTATTATAAAGTTTATAATAATAATCATTATAATTATAATAATTATTATAAAGTTCATTTTGACTTATTTTTGAAGTTTTCGCAACTTATTTCCGTTCGATAAGTATGCTTGTATGGCACAATGCCAGTGAAATGGCAGTTAAAGGCGTTTAGGTGACCTAAGTGCCTGAATGCTTTTTAGACACGCTGCATTTCTTGCATTTATTATTGGCGATGGGGACAAATGCTCTCTTAGGTTCCGAATAAGTTTGAACCACAGGAAGTGAAGTCATATGCAGTTTAAAAAAACTGACCACAGGAAATAACAGGGCTGGTGCATAAAACAAAACAGAACCTCACAGCTGTGCTGAGAAACGCATGAGATACGCACAAAACGTGTTGTTTGCAGGCTGTACGTATTTCTTTCATAGATAATTAACACTGATCATTTCCCAGTTTACCACATCTATAAAAAATCCTCGACATTACATGAAAGACATCCCCTTCATTTATGTCCTTGGCCTACATACAGCTACCAATTTCGACCTCATTTTAACCTCTCAGTGCTGGTGGTCTCCGCTGCATATTCTCGTAAGCGCATCTGATCTTCTTTCACCTTAATGTGTAAATTGCTTTTGCTGTATGTAAACAGAAATAAGCATCTGAATCTGTCATCTGTTCCTTTTCAGCAGTTGAAATCTTAAACGACACCATCTTTTCTAATACACACTTTTTATTTTTTAGTCCACCTTTCTGTGACTTTACTTTTTGTATAATATAAATACTGAAAAACTACTGAATCTGTCTGGAGAAAGTTTTGGCGCAGGAAAAACAACAGCTTTCACATGAACTACAGTGTCTAACCTCAGTTCCACACCTATTTGAATTGTTAATTTATTCAGTCTCTTATAATTTCCGAAAGTCATCAGTTTAATTTCAAGCATGTTTCCACATGCAATAAAAGGGAGAAAGCCATCGACAGTCACAACTGCGGTGACCGCACCTTTGACCTTTATGTACAAAAATTGCTGCAGTGGTTTCTCCTCGGTTTGCATGCATCAGTGTTTTTGTGGGTTTTGTTTTGTGTGTGGGTGTGTGGACGCGCATTTACATGTCATCGTTTTCATATTTCAATGCTTCAAATAAATGCAGTGCTCATGAGAAATGTGAAGATGTGCGGTGATTCACAATTATTGATCTTTAGGAGGCGTGCGTATCACAAACTGGCCAAAAACAAATGTTCGGTCGCAAAATGTAGACTTACTTTAATTACTTTGTAATCAAATGAAGACGGTGCTCGGTTTACATACATGCAATATGACTCAGTAACTGAGTAATTTTAAATATTCATATATAAAAATATTACATAATTAAAGCGATATATTAATAATATATATTTAGTATTTGACAGATACTATGAAACTAATTGTATACAGGGTTATAGCGCGCATGATACCATAAAGATTAGCATAAAATGCAACAGCTTTGAAAGCTCAAAGGATGGAACACACACACAAGACAGACGCTAGTCACTGCTTCTGCTTTTTCCTTTAGTGTGAGGAGTGGGACAGGGAAGTATGACTGACTGCATGTATGACTCACAGAGACTGAAGTGTGCGGTATATTGTGTGCATGTGTGTGGAACCAGATGTCCCAGCTCACAATTCGAGGTTCTAATACTGTTTCCCTAACGTTTCCATTAAGTTACAAAAACTTTCCAACTGTTATTTTGAAAGTTGTAGGAACATTCCAAATGTCACGTTAACGTTATTGCTTGGTTATAAGAACGTTATTCAAACATTTTTAAATTCTGTGATGTTTTAGAAACATTCCAGTAACAACTTAAAAATAACGTTTTTGATATATATGATACACAACGCTAAAAAGCATTCTACTAATGTTACTGAAAGAACATGTTTAATAACTTCAAGGGAAAATATTAGCCAATGTTCTGAGAATGTTCCTTGTTAGCTGGGGTTACACACAATGGCAAATGTTACACTTCACACTCGCTGGAAATGCTGCAGGATTGTAGTCCAGTGTGATTGAGAAATGATGTGAGATATTGATTTTCACAATGTATACACAATATAACATGACTAAAATACATTCAAATGCTTTAAAACTTTTTTACAATTTTTTTACATGTTTTATACACTTACCATAATAAAACATTGTGAAATAATGAGTTTTGACAATGCTAGAGTAAAACCTAAATCTACAGGTCATTGCCACTGAAGAGACATTCCTCTTTACTAATATGCGAAGCAACAGAATTCAGACACAACACAAAGTCTGTTACCTGTGTAGGGTATTAAATAACACACCAGTAACAAAGGCATCAGTGTTTAGTGAATCTGATTTTGTTAATGGAAACAAGCTTATACGCCAACTCACTGTGGTATGACGTGGACAGTGGCGCCAACTATTGGCGACAAGTGTCACTGCAGCACTAACAATCCTTTGCCCTTCGTAATATTCAAATTTATGTCGTTTTGGGGTCTATTTAACTTTCACTCTCTTTTTCTTTATTGATACCAGGACAAATTAATGACAAGGTCACTTTTATTTTACTTCAGAGTAATTATGACGCATTGACACATTACACAAACTGTAAAGAAGATAGACAGTCTTGGAGGGTGTCAGGGAGTGTAGTGTACTACTAATGACCGAGTGTGCTGCTCTTTCATCTGAGGGTAGTTGGTGGGGCCCCTGAAACTGCGATTCCATGAGGGCCCATCACGACACCTGGGGACATGGGGATCATCTTTGCTGCTCTGTTGAGGGTTCTGGGTCTGAATAGGTGGCTCTTCTTCACACTTCAGAAATGCTAGGAAACACCTGTAAAACTCATTGGAACAATAATGAATCTCATGGTGGCTATACCTGCTCTGTAGTGAGGTATTGTAAACATTAGCCATGTAAACCTTCATGTGATGGCTGTTATTGATTATGATTTATTACTAAATGACGTAATGTATTATGTAATCAGAAAATTAAGTAGCACTTTTTGTATAGATCGATATGATTTTTACACTTGTGGATTCCTCACCTGATTGTTAAAAAGCACATAAATGACAGGGTTGATGACTGTGCTGCTCTTGGCCAGGACTGAGGGCACTACACTCGCTATAGGAGTGATCAGACCGCTCCTGCCAAACGTGGCCAGCAGGGCTACTACCCCATAGGGCATCCAGCAAAACAGGTAGCAGGATACCATGGTGACAACCATGAGAAGAATGTGGTTCTCTCGCCTCTGCGCAGTCAGCAGATTGATTTTAGTTACCTGTGCAGGTAAAAAGATTCTACTTAAAAAGATGTCCTCAAGCATAGACAGAAAATGTTTAGACGAATCCCAGCTAACAGGGAACGTTCTCAGAATGCTAGCTAAAGTTCTCTAAAAGTTCCCTCAAAGTTATCAAAAAATGTTCTTGCAGTAACTTTAGTAACATTTTTCAACATTATGATACATGTCATATATATCAAAAACATTATTCTTAAGTTGCTAGTGGAACATTTTACAACTTACATAAAAAACGTTACAACTTACTTTTGTAATGTTTTTGTTACTTACTGGAAACATTAGGGAAATGTTCCTACAACCCTAAATGATAAGCTGGGAATTCATTTTGATCGGCTGCAGAAGTAGATTTTTCAAGCAGGTAAGTGCTCCTATAGCTAGTCATTTATAGCATGAAGGAGCTGAGTATGAATTATGCTGCCATGTGTGCTGGCCGTTTAGGAAATGTCAGTGTCGTGACTTCTGTCGTCTGAAATCTGGTATCATTCTCTATTCCTCTCTTATTATGAAGTCATCTCTCTCTATAATAATGTCTTGCACATCGGACACAGAGTGTGAACTTCCAATCAGCACTGATGGCAGATGAGAGCTGATCCGTTGAGCTGAGCGGCCACCCACATCTTTAACATGCTGAAATGACATTACAGTGGCTGTCTGATCTCGCCCGTGCAGTCCTATTGCCTTGTGCGGAGGAGCATTTCAGCCATTTGAAGGTGCTATGAGTGATTTTAAAAAATGATCTATTTGAAGCAAAATAAAAATAAACTAATAATAATAAAGAAATCATCTAATCACCTCATTTCTTTTAAGTTCCACTGTTTAATAACCTGTATGTCCTGGCATCTCCACACAGATAGTAACATCTATTCCTGATTGATCTTAATTGCATCGGAATGCAGTCGAAATGAGGAATGACAGTCAATTTCATCTCAACTAACGGGAATGTTCTCAGAATGTTGGCTAACGTTCTCTCGAAGTTCTCTCAAAACGAATCAAAAACATTCTTGCAGTAACGCAAGTAGAACTTTTTACCGTAAATATACTATGAACATGACAAACTATGGACATTATGAACATTCCTTCAAAAAATTAAAAAGAAATTTTTTAATGTTTTAGTTACTTCATTAAAACGTTAGGAAAATGCTCTAACAATCTAAAAATTGTTAGCCGGGAGGTCAAATGTCTTGTGTAGGGAATGCAATCATTTCTCAGACAAGTGTTCAGTTCTTGTAGCCGGTGTTCAGTCCCAAGGTGTTCAGTCCCTTCAGAAAGTCTAGGTTTTCGTTGCTTAAAAAAGCCTGAGGGCTGCAGTCATTGCCACATCGATGCATGTAATAAAAGCGTCTCTATTTATTTGTCTGGAATACAATGCAGCTCGTGTTGCCAAACAGACCAAATCCTGGAGGAAATACATTTGTTACATAACAGCTTGTCACCAATAGTAACAGCCTCCATCATTCTAAAAATACCTCCAATGGTGATTCATTCATAGAATCGCAACAGTGACGGGTGGCTCACTGCCTTACAACCCACTGGAAAGACTCATTACATATTCCTTCACATAGCAAGATATACTTTGCTATATATAGGAAATCTGCTTTATGCATGAATGAATCACTAAACACTGTCTAACAAATAAAGAGAGAAGGACAGCAGGATCTGTTGTCTGTAGATAGCCATGAAAACATGCATTCGAAATGCTAATTGGAAACTGGGTATAATCACATCACTGCGGATCTGTGGGTTTCATTACCTCACTGACATTTCAAACAGAAGAGAAATGAACACTCTGGGATATGAGAAGCTGATGGCCATGTGGGTGTTTTCATCTAAAACAACCATTCATAAGTCTTGTTCCTTGTAATGTGATTCCAGTTCGCACACGTGTGATGTTCTGATTGGTTGTTTTATCTCATAGGTCACATTCCCATTGGGTCCCTCGTCTGATGTGTCCAGCACTGATTGGTTCCTTGTCTTAGTCGCTGTGTATATAAAGCCCTCAGGTCTTCATAGTCTTGGTCAAGCTTTGTTATGTGTTTACCTGCTGTCTGTAAGTTTTATGTTTGAAGTCAAGTCAAGTCAAGTCAAGTTTTTTTGACACTGTTTGTCTATAATGAAGTGTATTTGTCTATCAAATTCAGAAGCTATTTTACTTGGTTTATAATAAAAGTTGTCAGGGTTGTCAGAGTATGAACCCTGGTCCATTTGGATAGTAATTTAAAGCTCACCCCTTTGATAATGAGGAGGATTTTGCCATAGCAGAAGATCATAAGCATCAGTGGTAGAAGCAGGCAGAAGACGAACAAGCACACCACATATGACATGCTGCTGATTGACCGTAGCTGCCACTGTACTGAGCATGAAGTTCCAGCACCTTCTGGACCATAGCTGCTCCAGCCCAGGAACGGTGGCAGAGTCCAGATCAGGGAATAGAGCCATGATCCGGCCACGCACAGCCAGGCCCTGCGGAAGTCAGATGAGTCGGCCCTAGTGGGCCGCAGTAGGGCAACATAACGCTCATAAGACAGGATGGACAGAGACATCAGAGACACAATTCCTGTTGGGGATAAAACAGTCAGTGGAAAGCAGACAGTTAAAAAAAAATGGTCAGATGGTAATGCTGTTATGATGTCACAGAGATGGATGTGACATCATGAATGGATGTTTCAATCATCTCTGTAAGGTGATTGTGACATTTTATGTAAATATTTTCAGGATTGTGTCAGATATTATAGACACTCATCTTCTGGTAAGCAGGCCAAAAATGACAACAATCCAACGATGACAACAAACGCCAAATGAGTTTACAGTAAACAGTTGATTTAGAAAAATCTGAAATGGAGTGTTACTGTAAGTCACAAATCGTTATAGAGCAGAATGATTCTCTCAATGGCTATTCTGTTTTTGAGTCAATCTGGCAACCTGAAACCCTTGTATAACGCTAGCTAACATTTCAAACAACCAAATAAGCAGCAGAGAAGCGCTGGTGTGGTAATCAGTGTGTTAAGCAGTCCTGGACTCACTCTGTTCATTTAAGTACTGATAGTATTTTTCAGACAGCCTCTGGAGGCGACAGTAATAATAATAGTACATCTGTACTTAACAAACCATTTTTATGACACTATAAACACACTGTTGAGAATATTACTGGAGCTGTTTTGTAAATGTCCTTTAACAATATTTTGGTCACCACAGACGGACACTGTGTGCCTTAATGATCAGGTTTAATGATAGTACAGTTATATGTTTTGAGGACAAATGAATGTGAAAATGGGTTTTGTGGGTCCACATTATGTTTGTCTAGAAGTGCATTATTTTCTGCTAGCTAGAGGGTTTTCACTTCAACTAGAGTAATTAACTGTATTAAATGAGATCTTATTCAAATGTCAGATCACCGGGGGAAGGCTGTCATTGTGTTGACTTCTAAAGCTTTTTTTACATTTCTATTTTCTTCTAAATTATTATTAAACTACTTTTATTATGAAGGTTAAATTTCTTTTTCATTTGGACACTTTTCTTTTTCACATTACCAATAACTTTTTTTAAAAAAAGGTATGATCAGTTAACAGATTACGTGTTACTTTAGAAAAACGTCTTTTTTGGGGAAAAATGGGGAAAATATTGTACTTTGATGTTTGTGTAAATGTTTGTGCTGTGATACTTTGAGTAGTGAAGATCATCTGTCGTGTACGTCACATATTTTTCCTCTTAAAGCAGATCAAGTTTTCCCCTGTATTTGTCACGCAAATGTCAACCACCCACTGACGTGTTCACTACATACGTCTTTCATACATCAGCAAATCCCGAAACCTAGACACCTAGTGTGCACCCTATAGAATAATGCCTGGTTAGTACACTGTGGGAGATTTATGATAACAAAACAACTAAAACCTGTTACACGTGCATCTTTCCAGTAGAATGAAAACTTACCAAAAAGCGAATTGGCAAAGCCGTACCATTTGCACCCGTGATGTCCCAAGAGCCACTTCCCATAGAGACTGGAGGCAAAACTGAAGGGGGTCCCAAACAAACACACGAGTACGTCACTCAAGCTGATGTTCAGCAGAATGAGGTTTATAGGTGTCCACAGTGAGCGAAATCTCGCAAAGATGAGCAGGACAAAGAGATTGTTCACGCATCCAAACAGCAGAATGAATCCAAGGCAGACGGCTATCACCGTGTGCCCGGTCCGGCTCAGGTCTCCTGAACTCACATTCGCACTTTGATTGAGCGGTAAAGTGTCTTTGCCGCTGATGTTTAAACTCCAGATGTAGACGACCATAGCAGCCTCGCTGCACTTGAAAGTGGTTTTGACACAATGATTATCCTGAGGGCTGCATCCACAGCTCCCATGTCTCTCCCTCTCACTGACGCGCAACCCACCATTGACACCCCTATATCTTTTGCAGACCCCCATGTGTCTGAGACGCTTGCGTGATAAGACCGCAATCACCTTGACGCACGGATCGTCGTTTAAAATAGATTCGAGGAAGCTTTGAATGACTTTAAGTTATTGCGCATTAGCATCACAGAGGAACAGAAGCCGTTGAATCATGAGGTTTTATTTCGGACTGCCATTGTCATTCATTTGAGCGCTTTAATTAGTTTTATTTGCTTGAGAAAATACAGACATGAACAGACATGAAAATACAGACATGAATATTCACTGGATTCTAGAAAATATCTATCCTGTTTTAGATAAAACAGACAGCATGTTTATTTTATGTTATGGCTATTATACATTTAATTATGAAG
>JAZGTI010012747.1:2357-15433 GCA_036877585.1 Botia kubotai
TCCTCACTACATTCTACAGAGGGACCATTGAGAGCATCCTCTCCAGCTGCATCACTGCCTGGTTTGGGAATTGCACCGTCTCGGACCGCAAGACCTTTCAGCGGGTAGTGAGGACAGCTGAGAAGATCATCGGGGTCTCTCTTCCCTCCATCACGGACATATACACCTCACGCTGCATCCGCAAAGCCATCAGCATTGTGGATGACCCCACACACCCCTCCCATACACACTTTACCCTCCTACCGTCTGGCAGACGGTACCGCAGCATTCGGACCATCACAAACAGACTGGGAAATAGCTTTTTTACCCATGCCATCAGGCTCCTCAATAGTCAGTGAAACTGGAGTGAAGAATTTCACACACACACACACACACACACACAAATATACACATATATATATACATATACACACACACACACATAAAACTGGACATTCCCCACCCTTCTTGTTTGCACTAATTTTATTTAAAGTTTTTTTGCACATCTGGCTGCCAAAACCACACCTTTACATTGTTTACATTATTATACACTTATGTTTACTTATGTTAACATTTGTTGCACTGTCTTGTGCTGTCTGCACATGTTTTTGCACTTGTGCACTTTATGTATATACTTTTATGTTTAATTTATGTTTAATTTATGTAGCCCTTATGTCTGTGATGTTTAGTGTTTAGTGTTTGATTTATGTAGCACCTTATCTGGAGAAACGTTGTCTCATTTCACTATGTACTTGTATATGGTTGAAATGACAATAAACTCCACTTGTAACTTGTAACTTGTAAAAACCTTCCTGGTTCTACTTCATTTTTTGATAAAATTGTAACTTTTACAGTGGGAGAAAAAAAATTGCTACACCAGCACTGAAAGAATTCTCCAAAGTCCGCTCTGGAGAATTAAGAAACATATAGACTTGAAGACATGTTTAAGCCAGCGTCTCTACACCCGAGGGGAACCCCTTTAACGGGGCTTGCGATCTTGTCAAATCGCTGTAATTCTTTAACGATGGCTTCATTAGGTATGAAAGGAGGAATATTAGAAATGATAAGGATAAGGAGCAATTCCTCCACTGTCACTGTCCACTGTGGTTGGCGTTCCTTGCGCGAGGACAGTCGCCATACCGGCAATTATAAGCCGCACACACACAGGAAATAACGTACCTTCCTGCATTAATTATAATCTAGACTATCAAAGGGAGAACAGAATAAAACAGAATAAAACAGAAGAAGCACCTGAACATCATTACACTCAATGTATATAAACTGAACTGTTTCATTGAATCATTGCGAAGTCTTGTTTGCCCCGGTGACAACTCTAAGCGTTTTCTTGTGATCTTATTGCCTGCTGTGTTTTTGACCCTGTCCGTTTACTGGTTTGTGATTATTTCTGCCTGCCCCTTTGACTTTTGTCTGTTTATCGATTCTGTGATTGTTCTCCGCCTGCCTTGACCTACTGCCTGTTTTTGACTGTGATTATATGCTGCCTGCCCCTGAACATTGCCTGGATTATGTTTCTGAGTTTGTCTTTACCCCTTCTTATATTAAACAATTGCATATGGATCCGAACGCTTCTGACCCGTTATTACAGAAGACTTCGCCAATACAGGATCCAGCAACATTGGCACAAATGTCTTCGGAACTCTCTGCCCAGGCAATGCAATTGGCTCACCATAACCAACAGCTCACGCGACTTACCACGCTAACTGAAGAACTGGTGAGAGCCTTTCAAGGAGCTAAAATCAGTCCCGCTGAGCCCGCGCTGATCGCTATGTCTGCAACGCCCGCAGTGAGTAGCGCTTCTAATATTAGATTGGCAGTCCTAGATTGGCTTTCCCGGAAAAGTTTAATGGAAACCCAACGCTATGTAAGGAGTTTTTGTTACAATGCTCCTTGTTTTTTTCACAGCAGCCCACGCTCTACCCCACAGATTCTAGTAAGATAGCATTCGTGTGCTCATTATTAACTGGCAAAGCGCTTGAATGGGCAACGGCTATTTGGCATAATAATACCTCTGCTTTCCCAACATTTGATTTGTTTTTAGCCCGTTTTAGGGAAGTTTTTGATCTTCCCGCAGGGGGCAAGGACCCTGGAGATGAATTATTACTGCTCACTCAGGGAAAAGTATGCACTTACTTTCCGTACATTGGCAGCACAGACAAACTGGGTCGAGGACACCCTCAAAAGATTGTTTCGTCATGGATTGAACCCTGAATTGCAATCTGAGCTGGCTTGCCGTGATGAGGGAAGGGACTTAAATCAGTTTATCGATCTAACCATTCAAATTGACAATCTCATACGAACTCACAGAACCACTCCCAGACATCAACCTATGCAGCACGTCACGCCCGAAGAGCCCATGCAACTTAACTATTCCCATCTTTCATCAGAGGAACGATCACAATGTCTTGACAACCATTTATGCCTGTGTTGTGGTCAGGCAGGTCATCTAAAGACGTCCTGTCCCGTCAGACCTCAGTATAATCGTCTATTGGTGAGTGCAACTCATGTCTCTTTACCTCCCACGAATTCAATCACACTTCCTGTAACAATAGTCACAACAGGTCGAACCATAGAAACTATAGCCCTTGTGGATTCTGGAGCAGCTGGAAATTTTATGTCTAATGAATTTGCCATGAACTACAATATCCCCTTATCTAACATTCATTGTGCCCTGACAGTGGAAGCGCTAGACGGACATCCCCTTGGAGATAAGGGTGACACACTCCAGACCCAACCACTTCAACTAAGGGTAGGTGCATACATCAAGAGCAAATTCAGTTTTATTTAGTCCCGTCGATTCATCATGCTATTATTTTGGGAATGCCTTGGCTTCAATTACATGAACCCGTCATAGCCTGGAAGGAATGCGAATTACAGAAATGGGGCAGTARTTGTCATGAAAAATGTTTACAGATTTTACAACGTAGTCATGAGATTGAATCCATTAAAGACACATCTGCACACATCCCAGAACCATACCAGGATCTAGCTGAGGTATTCAGTAAGCATCGAGCCACACAACTTCCACCTCATCGAAACATTGACTGTGCCATAGAACTAATACCCGGGTCAGAGCCTCCGAAGGGACGTATATTTCCCCTTTCACAACCAGAAACAGAAACCATGAAAGAATATATTCAGGAAGAACCAAAGAAGGGGTTTATCAGACCCTCCAATTCCCCTGCCTCTGCTGGGTTTTTCTTCGTTAAAAAGAAAGATGGTAGCCTAAGACCTTGCATCGATTACAGAGCTCTAAATGATATCACCATCAAATTCAGATATCCTTTGCCCTTAGTTCCCTCTGCGTTAGAACAACTTAGACAGGTCAAATTTTTCACTAAGCTCGATCTTCGAAATGCTTATAATTTAATAAGAATTCATCAGGGAGATGAGTGGAAGACGGCTTTCTCAACCGCATCGGGTCATTATGAGTACCTGGTTATGCCCTTCGGTTTAGCTAATAGCCCTTCTGTGTTTCAAGCCTTTGTTAATGATATCTTCAGAGATATGTTAGAGAGGTGGGTAATTGTCTATATAGATGACATCTTAATTTATTCTCAAACAATGGACGAACACATTCAACAGGTCAGAGCAGTACTGAAACGTCTGTTGCAGAATAACCTTTGTGAAGTTAGAGAAGTGTGAATTCCATCAGTCTAGCACTTCCTTTTTGAGCTACATAATCAGTGAGGAGGGAGTAGCCATGGATGAACGAAAGGTTGATTCCATCGTAAATTGGCCTCAACCCCGAACTGTGAAAGAACTACAGAGGTTTCTTGGATTTGCCAATTTCTATAGAAGATTTATCAGGGGGTTTAGTTCGGTAGCTGCCCCACTTACTGCTTTGACTAAACAAAACAAGAGTAGATTAGTCTGGTCTCAACAAGCTGATTTGGCATTCTGAGAATTAAAGCAACGTTTTACCTCTGCACCCATACTAAAACATCCCAATCCTGAGTTACAGTTCATTGTAGAGGTTGATGCATCCAATACAGGTGTAGAAGCGATATTATCACAACGTCAGGGGTCACCAGCCAAGATGTATCCTTGCGCTTATTTTTATTTTTCAGCCGAGCGAAATTATGATGTGGGGAATCGAGAGCTGTTAGCTATTAAATTAGCACTCGAGGAGTGGAGACACTGGTTAGAGGGGGCCAAGGTGCCATTCATTGTGTTGACCGATCACAAGAACTTGGAATACTTGCGTAAGGCCAAGCGACTTAACCCTCGTCAGGCTCGTTGGGCGTTATTCTTCACCCGCTTTCAGTTTACGGTTACCTATAGACCTGGCTCTAAAAATGTCAAAGCAGATGCGTTGTCCCGCCAGAACGAGGGAACTATTAAGGAACCAGTCCCAGAAACTATAATACCCCAGAATCTCCTGCTTGCTCCAATCCATTGGGATATCACTACTGAGATCACTGACCACAATCAGCGACATCCGCCCCCCAATGAGTGCCCTGCAGATAGGACTTTTGTTCCCGAACCATTACGCTCAAAAGTTATCACTCTAATCCATAGTCATCCCAGCTCTGGCCACCCCGGTCGAGTTCTAGAGGTTCTATCGAGCTGCTAAGGAATCGCTATTGGTGGTCCTCCCTGGTATCCGATACCGTTCAGTTCATTAAACAATGCTCCGAGTGTCAAAGTTCCAAATCCTCCAAATTATGTCCCGCCGGGTTACTACAACCCCTGCCAGTTCCTCAGCGACCATGGTCACATATCGCACTGGACTTCATAACCGACCTTCCACCATCACAAGGAAAGACTGTCATACTCAGCGTAATTGATCGTTTCTCCAAGGCTTGTAGTTTTGGTTTCCCTCCCTAAATTGCCTACTGCTTTTGAAACGGCGGAAATTCTTTGTCAAGAAGTATTTAGATCTTTTGGACTGCCCGAGGACATCGTATCTGACCGGGGTCCTCAGTTTACCTCAAGAGTATGGTCTGCCTTTTTAAAGGCATTAGGTGTCAACGTGAGTCTAACCTCAGGCTATCATCCACAGTCTAATGGTCAGACTGAAAGACTAAATCAGGAAATAGCAAGATTCCTAAGGACGTACTGTCAGACAAATCAAGGTGACTGGTCCAAGTACCTTTTCTGGGCAGAATACGCCCAGAATTCTTTAACCAAGCAAGCTACTGGAACCACTCCATTCAAATGCATGTTAGGATACCAACCACCATTGTTCACCTGGTCAGGAGAACCAACGGCTCTACCTACAGTTAATGAATGGTTACAACGAAGCGAGGAAACATGGGATAGGGCACATACCCACTTACAACGAGCGGTTCACAGACAAACAGTGCATGCCAACGCCCATCGAAGAATTGGTCCCAGGTACTCTCCGGGTCAGTGGGTATGGCTTTCTACGAGAGATCTTCGTTTGAGACTTCCTAGTCGCAAGTTAAGCCCCAGGTATGTTGGTCCCTTTCAAATCACACGTCAAATTACTCCTGTCTCTTTTCGGTTAAATCTCCCTTCTAATTATTGAATCTCTCCCACTTTCCACAAGTCCCTGCTCAAACCTGCTGTCGCTTCGGAGAGAGAGGCTGAGGAAGCACCCGGTGAACAGACCTCCCCCCTGATGATAGACGGCGAGGAGGCGTACAGAGTCAATACACTATTGGACTCTAGACGTCGGGGTGGTGCTTTGCAGTACCTAGTGGACTGGGAGGGGTACGGACCAGAAGAGCGTTCATGGGTCAATGCAGGTGACATCCTGGACCCTATACTCACGGAAGAGTTTCACAGGAATAACCCTAACAAGTCGGCCCCTCGACCACGTGGTAGACCCCGACGTCGACAGATCCGTCGTGTCAGGAGCCGCTCGCAGGGTGGGGGCTCTGTTACAGTGGAGGCTCCAGCCTCCTCTCCAACGCGGCAGCAGAGAGAACCATCCCCGGAATACTGAACGTCCCGATCAGAACTACATTTCCCATGAGCCTCTACCCGCTGATGAAACCCGGAAGAAGCACCTGAACATCATTACACTCAATGTATATAAACTGTTTCATTGAATCATTGCGAAGTCTTGTTTGCCCCGGTGACAACTCTAAGCATTTTCTTGTGATCTTATTGCCTGCTGTGTTTTTGACCCTGTCCGTTTACTGGTTTGTGATTATTGCTGCCAGCCCCTTTGACTTTTGTCTGTTTATTGTTCTCCACCTGCCTCGACCTACTGCCTGTTTTTGACTGTGATTACATGCTGCCTGCCCCTGAACATTGCCTGGATTACGTTTCTGAGTTTGTCTTTACCCCTTCTTATATTAAACAATTGCATATGGATCCGAACGCTTCTGACCCGTTATTACAGGTGTGTTGTCCATAATGATCAGCAGTTTGAACATCATTCTCCTCTCAGCAACCACCTCCAGGGGCAACAGCTCCTCTCCAATGACATAATTTGTTTATTTAGCTGAATGGTATCACCTGTTTTCGCCCAGTACCACAGCATAGAAGATGGAACTGACAACTGCAGTCTGATAGAACATGTTCAGTGTTTTGTGGCATACTTTGAAAAGCCTTTGGTTTTTGCAAAAAGTTGCAGTTGATTTTGGCCCTTAATGTAAGTTGCCTCCATGTTCTTGGACCAGTTGAGTTTATTATTGATGTAGATCCCCAAGTACTTGTATGAGTCCACTGTCTTTAAATCACAGCCACATATACAGACAGGAGTGTGCTGGACCTTTTTCCTCCTGGTTATTTGAGGCCAGAAATCTCTCTCATTCCACTCCATGGACTTCTTTCCTTATTCCTCTTTAGTTTGTCCTCTAGTTTCTGCCCGAAGGAGTCCCTGCACTCCCTCAGCCTCCATTTGAGTTCTTTTTCTAAGCGCCTCACCTCCTCCTTGTCCCCTCTTCTGAAAGTTCTCATTTTTTCATTTAAGAGAGCTTTTAGGTCTTTGGTGATCCAAGGTTTGTTGTTAGGGAAGCAACATACCTCTTTGCTGAGGATGGTATTGTCAACACAGAAATTGATGTAGCCAGTTACACAGTCCACCATACTGTCAATGTCATACCCCTGTTCACATAGCACATCCCAGATTGCCTTTTGACTTTCTTAAAGAAGTGTTGTGTTTATCTCTTCTAATCCTGATGTCTGAGTAACGGGTCGAGTTTCTGGCAGCTTTGCAATTTTGCTGTTTGTTAAATGTTTGGTATAATGCAAATTGTGAACTAATTATATAATAATAACAGAAAATTGTCAAATGACACTTCTCCCTTTTTATTTTAGAAGATGCTAAACGTTTGTCTTGAATTATTTGACTTGTGAAGTCATAGGCAGGGCCATCTCACAAGCAGCACACAGAATCAACTCCAGCTCAGCTGCAGCAGGTCATGATCTTGACTTTCTGACAAATCAGACTCCTCAGTACTGACACATCCTGCACTTTAAATACTCTGCTGGTCTAGTACTGTTACAGAACTGTAGTGTTTGTGGGGCAGAAATGAGGAGCAGGACACGGGAACTAAATAATGAACAATATTATAAATGAACAAAACAAATACAACACAAACACTAACCATTTAAATGAAAAGGGTGACGACAAGTGCAAAACAGCAGCGTGAAACAAACACGATCCAAAACAGGAAACACAAGAACACAGTGAAAACCAAAGACAGACAATGCACTTCAAAATAAGAGTTTCCTAACATAAAGCCCCCTCCCGAAGGCGTGTCCTCACACTGTATAAGCGTTACCCTAACCGTTGATGACCAAGGTGGCATCTGCGGTGGGAGGCTTGCGGAGCCAGGGCGGAGACTTACAACGCCAGGGAGGAGACTTGCGACGCCAGGGCATAGGACAGGCGGATGCCACTGCTGAGACAGGAACTAGGCAGGCAGAAGCCACCGCCAAGACCGACACTTGAGTGGCGGACGCCGCCGCCGGGACAGACTCTGGAGTGGCGGGCGCCACCGCCTGGGCAGACTCTGGAGTGGCGGAACACTGGACCAGAACACTGTACTTTGTACTTTAACATCAATAATCAATCATTTTAGCTTTAATTCAGTGCCCCTCACATTTTTTGTTTTCTTCTCTTTAGTTACTAAATTGTAGTTTTTGTTATATTTTCGTATTAGTTTTAAATACATTTAGTGTCTTTTTTTTGCACAGTCTACAGAGTTGACCAGATTTACATTTCACTGCAGGTTATATCCTTATATAAATGTGTATGTGGTAAAAAAATCTTTATTCTTACATTCATACATTTGGCAGACGCTCTTATTCAAAGTGCTTTCAAGCTACACTTTTGTGTGTTATCAGTATGTGATACTCATACTCATATCAGTATGTGTGTTCCCTGGGAATCAAACCCACAACCCTTGTGCTGTTAACGCAATTCTCTACCAATTGAGCTCATTCACACTCACATAAGTCATCGCTCACAAAATCAAAGAAACCAAAAAATCCACTACAATGACTAATCGTCCTGATTTTGATCTAATTCCATTTCTAGCTCAATCTGTAGGTCCATCCGCACCTGTCTGTCTGTCTGCGGTTTGACTTTGTATCGCCTCTCACTGCAAGAGAGAAGCGGCGTCATCTGTCATTATGGCACACGATGACAGTTCCTCACGCATGCATGAAAGAAATAGATTTTTACATTTGGTCAAATCCAGGGGGTTACTTTAGTGTAACCGATTCAATATTCTCCAAATGAGCTGGGCAATATACGAACACACCAGACAGATGTGATGATATATAGTTTGCTCTTAATGGATTCTGTCAACTTTAGAGAAAAGACAGGCCTTCTACTTTTAAAGAGAAAAAGACAATTTATGCAATAAGAACATAATTATTCAATTGGTTAGGACTTTAATTTATGCTGTTCACATTTGTTTCAGTTAGAATAAGATGGGAAAGTCAAATGTGATTGAAGTATGAAAAACATGTCCTGGGGCCACATCATTACACAAACACACAGCAGTTTGATCTCAGGGCAGTGATGATCGCCAACAGATCAGCTAAACAAGCAGCTCAAATGTGTCTAGAGCACATGCCATTTTTCTCAAAACTGTCTCCTTAAAAGATTTGGTCATTTACTGAATAATAGATAAATAGTTAACTGACTCAAAAACCAAAGACAAGAAAAGCAAAAATCACACAGTGACTGATCATTTAAATCTGAAATTGTGTGTTTGTTCTCACCTCAGACACTGGCAAAACTCCATTCACACTATTCTGTACCTTTTGTGCACATTTACATGCTGTTTCAAAACAAACCAGAAATCAACAACAAACAAATCTAATTTGAACTCCAATGTACTTTGTTTGTACAGACATTTTCTAGTGAAGAATATTCAAAAGATTGTATAATCATAAAAATAAAATAAAAAACAATTTCTTAGCAGAAAACATCACAGGTTACTTGAATGTAACCCTGTCCCCTAAAAATGGAAACAGGGTTCCCAAAAGAACCTTCTCGTTAGAGTTATGAAACACAGCATCAGGTGTAGCTTTTGATAGGGAACCAGCAGTTTTGCATTATTGTTGTTTCATCTCTTCATGTCATGTAATGTGCTCAGAGATTCACAAACCTGCAGTCTGATGATGACCTTTAGTGTCTAAATGATAAAGACAGTTTCTTTATCTCTGTCTGAATACATGTAAATTCTTGTTTATGTTTTACAGTAGTGGAATTTCCGCAGTTCTTTTTTTTCCTGTCTGACACAAAATTGACATTTTACCTTTATAAAGAAATTTCTGGTTTCTGTCAAAAGTAACATCAAGATATTTAAGGAAAGTATGTAATATTTAAGGTCATTGTATTATGAATAACAAACAGATTTGAAGAGAAATATTTGCTGTATTGCCTAGAACGAGATATAAATTGATATAAACACGTATATAAATTGTATTGGCCACGGCATCTGGAAATGCAGGGTAAACACAGAATGTGTAAATAACAGACTTCTGCATGTCAGAGTACCATCCACTAATGAAGGACACACTCACATTTTCACTGCATAAAGGAGACAAAGACAGTGGCTGACAGACAGACACTCTGCTTGTGTTTGGTTAAATATCTCTCACTTTGCTTTTAATCGTTTGTGTTGTGCGTTTTTTGCAACCGTCTGTGACGTGGAGTGAGGGAAAGCAAAAAGAGAGGGAGAGAATTCTCAATTTCCCTCTAAAAAGAAAATTCATTTGCGCTTGCTAATGTAATGTCATCGTTGTGTTTACTGAGCGTGGATGATGTATAGAGGGATGTTGCATTGAGTGAGACTGTTTAATGATGCATAGAATTAAGTCTGCAGCTTTCAGCTGAGCTCCCCCACACTGCTGCTCTGCTCTCACCCGATTCCTGCTCGCCCTTTCTCTTTCTGTCTTGCTCTCTCTCACACACACACACAGTGCTTCGGACCGGCGGACACGCAGTGCTCTGTTGCTTCACTCCATCAATCACAGAGAGACAGAGAGATTATTTTAAAAAGTGCCACACAACAAATAATAATAGTGTACAAGTGTTAGACAGAAACACACAAACAAAACTGCAAATCCCTGTATATGGTGTCACAAATGGACACAAGCCACTAAAACTGTTGGACTGGTGTTTAAATAAAGCCACTGAATGAATGTGTTGTGAAATGAGATTGTGTGATTATAACTGTTATTATGATGATAATGATTATAGTTATGGTTATGATGATGATGTCATATTCTCTGTTATAATGTGTGTTAGCCATTAAAAGGTTCATTGTTGGGTAGTGCAAAACTAAACAGACAGCAGCTGCAGTTCACCATTACAGACACAGGAGAGAAAATAGCAGAACATTTTAAGTGTTTCACAACCTTCAGAAGAATGACAGAGATTGTTAGTCGTCAGTTACAGTAACAATCAGAACACAATCTGTGTAAATGAGTCGTGTCAATTAAATGTAGCATTAAAGCTGCTTTGCTGATGATTCATTAAACATGCTTCTACACTAAAACTGTGAGTCCTGAGTTCACACTGAAAACCCCAACAAGGTGAAGTACACACCACATGAAGAACTTATTTAACCCAAAATCTGAAGGGTCTGTTCAAAACAGGATAAATCAGTGTCAGAGCATCAGACTTTGAAGAGAGAACAATCATGGCTGCCATGTTGAAGGATCGTTCCAAACCGAACATCTCAAACTGATGGATCAATCATAACAGTCTTTGCTCTGCTTAAAATCTTTAGAACTCACTCAAGACTTTCTTTACAGATTTTTTACTATTATGAACTGAAATAATAAAGATGACAAATTATTATGAATCCATTTATTTATAAAATCATATAAAACCACAAAGCTGACAACAAGGTTGTGCTTATTTTAAAGTAATATTATCCGAGGTTGCGGAACGTTGGGGTGTTGCAGCGCCACCTGTTTTCACAGGATTGTAAATACAACGCAAATATTTGTTCATGTAGATTTATTTATTTTTAGCATTTAGTAATGTATTTGTAATAAACACTTTAAATGTAAGTTGTAAGTATTCTTTCTAATTATTTTACTTGTGATGTTTTCCTCTTGAAACAGGATAGCCTATCATAAGCCTTCATATTGAACGTTAATTAACACGTGATGAGGTCCATGCGGATGCTACAACATAATGAAACTGCTGAGAGAAAATTCACCTTCGGTGTTCTGTAAGGCAGTCACAAGTTTTTGTGTTCGCTGTGCAGGTTGTGATGTGATGTGCAGTCTGATGTCCTGGTGTATATGCGGTTTAAACGAGTGTTCTCACCGATTGCTTGTTGTGCTTCGTGAAGTTCTGAATGTTTTAGACTCGATATTGTTTCTTAATCAAATGGGGTGAACACCCAAAGTCCCCCGCAAAACACATTTAACACATTAATCAACATATACATTAATACAAGAGTTTAAACTAAAGTGTTTTTCAAAAAAATTGTTTAGCAGTTTGACACAAGGCCCCTGTTTATCATCTGCTTTGGCTTGCAAGATGTTTTTTAAATTTGTGTTCCAAATTATCCCTAAAAATATGTCAGAAAATGTTGATTTCTGTTACTATATAGTATGTCTAAATCTGTATGTCCATGAGTCCTCTATTGGAAATCCTAGTGTCCAAACAGTAGTGGAGAGATACCTGCGCAGCTCTAGCTGCAAACATGTAGATTTAAGTAGAATTTAAATGAAGAGTGAGTTTTTCCCCAGCTGGGTCGCTATGAGGTGTGTCTTTCTACTTATTTAAACTCTCCACAAGTATTTTTATTTTATTATTCCTTCAACAAAGAGCTCTACAGTTTTTTTAAAGGAATGCAAATATGAAACAATTATACATACAATACATTTTATAATTAGTGTTACCAATTACCAGTGACCCAAACATGTACATCCTACATCACACACCATGTCCTGTTCTAAGGCTCCCAAAATCCCAAAACCTCACCCTCATAGACAGTCACTTTGACCGTAACTGCGCAACAATTCACTATACCTGAGAGAGAGACAGAGGGAAAGGGAGACAGAGAGACATATAATGTTCGTCATATAAAGTGATTAAAGATTATACATTTACCACTCCAGTCACATCAGTTATTTTTACTCTTTATGTTCATTTTTTCTCTGTTTAGTTCATTACATAGAGTAAAACAGCTCAAATACTCTTCAGAATATCTTCATTTGTGTTCGGCAGCAGGAGACTGAAAAAGAGAAGTGACAGATTTAGGTGAACTGCAAAAATAAAAGAAAGAGATAAACTAAAGACAGACAGGGAGAATAGAGGACACTCTCTCTTCCTATTCTCTTGCTCTCTCTCTCTCTCTCTCTCTCTCTCTTTCTCCAAATGTCTGTGATAATTTATCACTTCTTTTAGCTCAACTGACAAACTATTTGCAGGAAAATGAGTTTTTCCACTACAGATTTGTCCTCTGGGAATGAAAAAGAGGAGCAGTTGTGTTTTTATCCTCTTTCACACACACACACACAGAAACGAGAGTGTTTCTTTCAGTGTATCTCGAGAGAGATACACTGAAAAGTGTATCTCTCTCCCACACACACACACACACACACATGTCGACTGGATATTGTCAGTGTGTATGTGGGGGTTTAAGATAAATGAGGTAAATTAATAGAGTTACTGAAGG
>JAZGTI010012748.1:0-15432 GCA_036877585.1 Botia kubotai
TAATACTTAAAAATATTTAGTTGTCATGGTTTTTTTTAAAGGAAATAAAGGTGTCATTGGACCAGGCCGCAAGTCTGTTGGATCGATTAACAGGAAAATGTGCAAAAACGTGGCACAAGGAGGCATAACTAGTGGTTTAGCAGGGATATATGTGGTTTTGTTCAGAACCATAATGCAATATACATGGATGCCTTTGGGCTCATGTGCATGTCCAAGAGCTACTCGATGAACAGAGCAATGCCGCAGTTTTCCATCCTACATAAAGTCACTTTGGTTAAATTGCGATCAATCACCGGGCGATAATCATCAGACCAGTGTGGAAAATGATGTTGAGCTTTCTGGCTTTAGGCGATGAGGTGATGTATGAAAATGGGCCTGGTCAACCCTAAATCTTTAATACAATGAAGTTCTCACCTTTAAACAACGGTAACATAGACGAACATGGACTCTAGTGATAAGGGACACCTCCGATTTAACATGCAGACTGTCAACAGAGCCGCTTAAGAACACATCCGTTTAGTTTTGGATGTCTTCTCGTTCTGCTCTTTTGGCCCCTGGCTGCATCTGTCTTCAACCACACAAGCTGCTCCTGCCCAAGATGCTGCTGCCCGCCCGCAGCTCTGCGCTAAGATTGCTCTGCTAGAAAAACCTCTGTTCTTTTCCAACTAACCAACGAACATGATTCTCTGATATTTGCATTCTGTTTAGAGGCTGGGGATGGTATTGAGGCCTTTCTTCTTTGAACAGATACAGCGTCTGAATTAAAGATGAGGGGATTTGTGTGTGTGTGTGTGTGTGTGGGTGCATTCGGTTTAGAAATCTGGACAGCATCCCTCATCTTGTTTTCAAGATGGCAGCACAGTGGCAAGAAAGAGGATTTGTTTTTGTTATCCAAACGCACCCCGTCTACCTTTGGTGTCTGTGTGCTTCTGAAACAGTTTCTTCCTATAGCTGGAATCTCAGTTTGGCGGGCGTTCTCTCTCTTTAGACTGCTGTCTCTACAAAAGGTTCCCTGTCGATGTGAAGTTTGGGTTCGTAAGCAGCTTTAGGGGGCGGCGCGTGATGCGTGTGGAGGAGGACACAGATAACTACTCGAACGTGTGGCGTGTTGAACCAGCTGTGAGTGTTAGCACAACACAGAATTCTGATGAGTTTGCACAGTTGTGCCTCTACTTCAAAAAACGCTAATATGCTAATATGCTAATATGGCTAGTATTTTATTAGCCTATGAAATCCAAGCATCAAGTTTTTCAAAACCCTTAACTCTCCAAATATTAAACGTCACATAAACCTGATGTAAATGGTTGGCATGGCAACCCCCCCCAACATCCTAGCATCGAGCTGATGAGATTTGCATGAATACGCATCGTCTTTGGAAAATGGTGTCTTACACTGTCCTACTATAGTTGCCGTGGCACCAGTTGACATGCTGGTACATCAACTGGTATGTATATATACGTATATGTATGTGTACACAAATTTATCCCAGGCTTTAAAGGTTGAGAAGCAGTCATTCCTCACTGGTGCCCTGCATAGTGTAGTGTCCTGCTATTGTGATTGAAACAACTTCCTTTTGTGTGAGCAACAGTGGAGACGGACCCTGAAACTGAACTGTCTCACACTATCTGCAAAGTCTTCGCTGGCTTTTGTGGACGTTTAACAAAACCAACCCTGTGCCGAGTTCACAGGTATTCAAGCTGAACTTCTGGATTCTGCAGGTTGTTTATGAAAAAAAAAACGTAAGAACCGCCTCAAATTCAGATCAAATATGTGTGGAGGGAATTAGGGCATTTGTGCTTGTTTTTGTGATTAAAATGGTCTATATGCATTACGTATGTTGAAGTCAAATGAGGCCAAACTGACATTTCTCTGGAAATCGGACCTGACAGCTCAAAATATGACTCGTTATTTGAAACTTGGGTTAAGATAAGGAGATGGTGCTGAACACCGATCTGTCACGTACTCGCTCGATAACAGATTTTGGTCATTTTTAACCAAACAAAAAGTTACGGATTGCAGTTTTAAAGTATTCTTTCTTTATGTGCAGAAGGCGGCTATATTATTATTTAATCACTGCATAGTGTTTTAGTTTTATATTTTATTTGCACGTTTCATTAAGGCGAGCTTGTCGCAAACATAAAAGGATAGTTTGAGGCAGAAGTGTTACTGTAATCCGTCTTTGTTTCTTTGATCAGTATCTGATTGAACGCTGGGATACAAACGTGTTCTTCATTTAATATGATCTGTCAGTCTGGATGTTGTGCAGTCGTCTTGCAGTGATAGAACCAATGAGCTCTAATCCAGCTGCATGACTGAACCAGCAGCCCATCTGCTTTCTGCCTACCTCAAACTGTGCTGTTCATCTCAAGAACATCCCTGATCCAAAAACCAGACTGATTGTGTTCTCGATGCTGCTCGCTTATCTGAGCAGTGATTCAGATGGTGTGCCTTTTGTTTGTGAACATTGGAAGTTGTTAAAGGCAGTGGGCTTTTCTATGACTAAATGCTTTTGTGGCTTGTGCATTTTGTTGATGCTTTACATGTGTATTTGACAGATAAATCAGCTAGCGTTTGGCTTGGGGACGAAGCTTGCATGGATTGTGTTCTAGCTTTTTGGTGTATGTGACAGCACATGGATTAGATGGTTGTGAAAATGCAGTTTTTAAGTGTTGCATGTAGTTAAACCGGATTGCGATCTGTTTTTATGATCAGCCACTGTTGTCATTTCCAGATGCATGAGTTCTGCACTCATCTCAGGTCTGAAGTACATCGCAGTTGTCATTTGTTATGAGAGTTTGCTGTGCCACTCGATTTACGAGCTGTTTTTGTGGTGTTGAGGGTTCCAGTGATCTTTGGAATGACTAACAGGGCCCGTCTACCATTGTACAATAACATAACGTTGAGGTAATCAAAGAGTAGTTTCATATGAGCTGCTGTCTAAATAAAGTCACAGTATCTGAGTGTTATCTTGTTTTCTATATCGATTTTCATAACGCTGTCTTATTGTATCATAAGACTGTGAATCTGAAAAAGGCTTGAGCAGAGATTTTGACCTTTTTAAGTCTTTGTTGTGATTGTTCTCTTTCTGTGATATTGAAACAGCTTTCGTGCGGAACAGCTTGCTGTAATTCCAGTACTGTAATCTGAGGTTTGTCCGTTTAAGCACTTCTACTTCATGGCTGTTGGAAGGACGTGTGTTTTTGTAAGAAATACGTCTACGGATGACCTTTGACCTCTTGTCAGCATTTCTTCAGCCGGTTTTGTGCACACCGGCTACTCTTATCTAGTTGCATGCCACATTTTCAGTTATCTTTAAAGGCGAAGGGTGTCATTTTGTTTGATGTTAAAACTTTTACGGTATAACTTTAATGTTTCGGGGCTGGACTTCTATTATCATAATCATATAAAGCAATACATTAAAACTGCATTAGGTAACATTTGGTCTAAAATGTACAAAAATCAGTTTGTGAGCAAGTACATAGCAGATCAGCTTTGGTTGTACCTTTGGGTTGTAGTTTGGGATCTCTGTATGTGTATCTGTAGAACAGGTGGTCTCTGTTGACCCATCTGTCTGGTGAGAGCAGCTGCCCTGTAGCGTCGTCTTTATTCCTCCTGAGAGCTCCATTATTCTGTCTGTTTTCTTGTAGTCAGTGGGTAGTGTTACATTACTGCTGGTTCTGGGATTCTGACCTCTTTCCGCATTATTGTTTTAGGGTGTGAGGGGTGTGTGGGACATATTCGGCACCTGCCTTTTCTGTTAACAGAGGGGCTTTCTTCTGTAAGCTCCGCCCCTTCAAAGTGCAATACCAGTTAAAAAAAAAAGGATTTTAAAGGCTTTTATTTATAGAATTGTTTTCTTATTTATTAAATGCCACCCCCATCCGCCCCCCAGGGCTGCAAGATATACGAATTTGTAATATTTATATCATTTCAGTATATCGCAATATGAATATCGTAGTGGTTTGCAAATAACTGATTAACTTTAATTCTTCAGAAACGTACATATAGTCCGGCACGCAAATGTTAGTTTGAATGTCAAATGTCAGAAAGAATTTTATATATATCGCATTATTCGATTAAGCATAATCGAATATCGATTAATTATTATTATATCGATTATTATTCGATTAAGCATAATCGAATATCGCATTATTTAGCAAGTTACTGCATTTTTCTTCAATATCATGCACACTTTCCCTACCCCCCACGCTTGATTTCCTTACTGCATTTTAAAATTATATATCGAATTACTAAGTGTTTATATGTCATTTATTGACCTTTGAAATTTTGCTGATTTAGCTTTACATTGACCTGCCAGCACTGAAGGTTGTAAAACAGCTGACAGGGCTTCAGCTGTCTGTCTGTCTGTCTGTCTGTCTTTGTGTCAATACAAGACACACTTGTGCTGGTGAAACAGGTGAGAGTCAGTCAGCACCAAACGATAAACTTCCCTTTCATGAGACTGCAGCAGCACAGTGTTCCCACACCTGTCAGAGGCCTCAGAGGAGATTCTTAAAGACTGACATGATTTTACAGACAGACGTTTTGTGTTGACAGAGTGTTTATCAGCACGTCGTGCTCTTTATTTGTCGAGTTGCCTTTATTTCTTCTTTATTTTGGCATTTGCTTGCTCGTGATCTTAACTCTGCTGAGAACTCAACAGTTTAGAAGACATTTTTAGATCTTTTTAAAAGAAATCCAGTGTAGCATTTCATACACAATTGATCGCAAAATGTCTCCGAAGTGATAAAGTCGACGATTCTTGAACAATCGTTGAAGCTGGATTTATTTAAGACAGAAAGTCATTCACAGTGAAAGTCGTTAGAGTTACTTCAACTGTTGATAAATTTATTGCATCTTTGGCAAATAAAAGTATCAATTTTCTTCCAAACACATCATTTTCACAACGTTTTCTGAACATGGGCTAACGTTCTTCAAAGTTGTGTCAAAGTTATCAAAAAACCAATTAACAAAATGTTTAAATAACGTTGTTATAACCAAGCACAAAACATCAAAACTATCTAAAACAAGGTTGACGTTTTGAATGTTCCCAGAATGTTCAGAATACCATTATTAATGTTTTTGTTGCTTGATGTAAAGAGGGACATGCTCTTACAACCTAAAATTGTTAGCTGGGTAGAGGACAGTGCGGTCTCCCTGCAGCAGCACATTAAACACTCTGTGAAGCTTCTTTTCAGCACAGAACCTGACAGTCAGAATATTAACCAGCCCTCGTACTCCTCCTCACCCAAGCCCCCCCACACCTCCTCCTGCTGGCCACGTGTTAACAGCGTCTCCAGGGGGTTTTCGTGGCGTGCGGCCAGCGCTGGAGTGAATAAGGGAAGAATTTCTTCTGCTTCCCTCTCTGTCTTTTTCCTCAGCTGATCAGTGTTCTGTCCTCATCCGCAGGGGAACGTGTTCTCGACGTAGAGCGAGGGAAGAGGCCCTGCTGAGTGCAGAGCTTAATTAATAGAAAGAAATGATGTAGAATGAGCGAGTGTTGTTACGTGGACTCGACACTAATCAAGGTCTCTGTCTGACGAGTGTTAAAGTGGTTTTGCTCAAACCACATTGACTGTCTAAAGAAAAGTCTCACAATTTGTTACCTTGTCAACGAAAAGGAATAGCTTACGCTTTTGAGTGTATTTATAGATATATATTTGTACATTTTTCTGTATTTGTTTATAACTAGGTGTTTGGGATCAGAAGCCACATTCACTCATAGGTGTGACACGCAGATCTGAACTTGCTGAAAGGAAGTCACCCCAGTTATAAACGTGGTCATCAGTATTGTTGATTTTTAAACCATCTGTTTATTTGACAGAATTTAGAAACAGAACTGACACCGCATTCTGATGTGAATTCACTTCAGATCTCACACAGCTGATTGGACGTCTCTTGTTCGGTCTGGGAAAACTGGTGCGCATGGACGAAGTTAAGAAGTACATCAAGTTAAGATGAGAGTGTTTGTCTTTTTTGGAGGGATCAGATTTCTGTTTCCAGTAACATATGGAAGATTAAGGACCCCTCCCCACCCACAAAAGCTGACTCTCTGGCTGGCTTAACAGTCTGGGCTGACTTTAAGAATCGTGCCGTGTGGAGCGTGATTAACTACAGCTTGTATATTAAAGACACAGTGCTGTTGAATGGATGGATGTGCTGCTTCTCAGAACTGCACTGAGGTGTAATTCATAAAGTGGCCAAACCATGAGGGTGCAGTATATTTCATAGTGTTGTGTCTGTTGTTCGTCTTTTACCCCCTTAACGATCCAGTCTCACAAATGGCAGAATGTTCTTTAGGTGAATCGGTGTATGACAGTTTAACTGCTTGCTTTTTCAGCAGGGTTGATTCTGGATGTACTTTCCTAGTTCACTTTCTCAACAGGGATTTTAAGAAATATTCAGTAGGGCTTTAAGCTATGAAGCCCATCATTACAATTGTATTTCTGTGCTCTTAAAGATCTTCCCCATTTAACTATATTTATGATTCAGAACACAAGATATGGTAATGAACATTCAGATTTAGTGTGTCATGACTTTAGATCTTCTCCAGGTGATTGTAACACTAAACAGGGTGATTTATAAGGTCGAACAGGGAGGTTATAAGGTCGTGAGTGAACGTGGTTTGCAGATGTCCCTGGAGGCCGCTGTTAGCAAAAAGCCAGGCGGGGGTCACATGACCGAAGCTAAGGGGTCACATGACGGCAGCTGGCTTCTGTTTGTAATTAAGATCCGGCAGGGAAGAAAACTGATTCCAGGTCAGTTATCATTATTGTCACAATAGTGACAATAAGTGCCTCAGTTGCTAATCTGTCTTGTTTTAGTGTATTAACTGAAGTCAGATTACAAAGTTACTTAGTTACTTAGTTTTACTTTAGTTGGTTAGTTTTACTCTACTTCTCTAGCATTTGGAAATAAACTGGATGTTTTTGCGACTGCACCTTTAGGCCCTTTGCGAAACATACAGTATATGCAAATGATCTCTTATGTTTTCATAAGAAGGAGATATCAGCTATAAAAATGACAGTCTTACAACTCAAAGTAGTTAACAGTTACCAGAAAACTGTTGTATCAGGGAAGCTGTGGCAGATATTTGTTGCCTCGGTTGCTTCATTGTTTTTGGCATAATTAAAGTGTGCAGTTCTGTGCTGCTTTTGTGCTCTGCCTCAGATCTCGGGCCCCATGACTGAGAGTCTGAAGAGCTTTTTTCTTGGTCCCCTCCGCAGAATAAAGGTGGATCGCTCGGAGTTTGAGCTGTAGCAGGAATGCAGGACCCGCACACGTTCAGATCTCTCTCTAGTTATTTGTTGTGAGTCAGAAATGGAGAGCAGAGGGGCTAAAGCGTCTTAAAGCGGAGCGTGACTCATCACACTCTGATGTTCATGTTTGGTACGGGAGACTCGCTCTCACTTCCATGTGGTCCTGATTACCTCATAGACCTTCTGCCCTTAAATGGGTTATACAAAGTATTAACATGCGCATTGTTTTAGTTCGGCGTTTATTTTTAGATGTTGTCGTTCTAGTTGTAACCTGAACTTGTGTTTCTCTCAGCCATTGGTACGGTTTCAACTGTTACCATGGCGATACACAACAAAAAGCACCCCGGTAATGTTACATCAGTCCTCGTGAGGCATCTCTCATCCAATCACATTCGATGACTGAAACTAACTGGTACATAAAGTATTTTAAGTTCCCAGGATTCAGTGAGTTATGATCCAAATCTTCTGGCCCATGTTGCCTTCCAGGCTTTTGTGTTCTGGCACAGTCATTTCACAGTTACGCTGACGTAATCTCACACAATCGGCTTGTCTTAATATAGTTCTGCTTTAATTCATTTCGACAAGTTGGATTGTTTGTCCAGCGTTCCTTTCTAAAGAAGAATTTCACAAAAGTTTCTTCAAAATATCAAAATATTTCAATAAAGGTGTTAGATGTACACCATGCAGTCCAACACTTTTGTTGTGTGTTAAATGTTTTTGAGAAGAAGAACCTGCAGATATTAATGTGTCTTTCTCTGGACCTTTGGGTTTCACGTGCTTTCTGTAAGTGGAGATGCATTCGTGTACAGTGTTGAAGAATTGCCTGACTGCCATTAGTGAGATGTATCAGTCGTGGGGTCATGAACAATCAATATGCTAATGTGTACTGGATCGATGGATATTGCCCTGAGTTAATTGGATGAGTGGGTCCACCGAGGACAACCCAACACCCAACAGGCCGAAGCCATTATGATAAGAAATGGATCTTTATGGTCCTTTTCAAGGGTGTTCATCGTATTTATAAGTCTAAACCAGCAACAGTTCATTTAACCACACGAGTGTGCATAGATTTCTCACTGGCCCCTTTAGCAAGAAAAATCTTGTTGCTAATCGATGAGGATAATGTCTTCTGTTTAGGAGAAACATTGACATGCCAAGTTTAAATCCAGGGACAACTTTAACTACAATAAAAGATGCATGTTACTGTTACTTTAAAGCTGCAATCTTTAACTGCTTTTGACTAAAAAACAAACACAAATCAGTCATTGAGTAGGTTTCAGATCAGTTGAGCAGTTTTCGACACAATCGCCTTACCACACCCTGATGTGCAAAAGTAAGATTGTAATGATTTATGATTTGAGCCGTCGGGTTTGGTTCATTTGACTTCAACGTATGTAAAGAACAGTGCATAAAGTAACCTGCAATTTTATGTTTCAAACAGAGATGGCAGTAGAGAGGCAAACGTTACGGATTGCGGTTCTTATAGTTCTGTGTGGGTTTTCAGAGGTTATCACTCAAGCAGCCCTTACTGTGTCATCTGGCGTTGCTGTTTATTGGTTTTGTCATGATCAACTTTTGGCTTTCTGATGTAGATTCCATCATCCTCCTCATTTCCTCCCATTCTGAGCCCTTCCTCCATCCTCGCTCTTTGATCTCATCTTTGTTCATCACTTTTCTCGCATCAAACATTTTTGACATGATATTAAAAGATTTAGAGATTACGGTCTCAGAGTCACTGAAGCGGTAGATCCAGCTTTTTCTAGTTGAAATCTGTCGCTAAGCTGAGTGGCAGAGCACTGAGGTCGGCCTGGGTTGACCGGGTCAGAAGCAACCTTTGAGAAATGAGCTTCGCCTAGACCTTTATTATAAAAAGTCTATTTATTGTCAAACAAATGTCCTTATTTACCAAAGAAGTAATCGTTTTTCATTTGAAATGCGCTGATGCTCCGTAACACACTGCTCTCTGATGCTAGGTGATGTACAACGCTAAGCGCATGAGAAAGCAATGGCTACTTAGCTTTTACAGATCAAAATGCTGATGACCAAAGACCTCTGTAGTATTTCCTGAGAAACTGGGCATGATTCTGACTAGTCAGCATTTTGTCAACGGCCAGACACAAGTTTGGCACCGGCCAGACACAAGTTTGGCACCAGCTGAAAGAGCGTTGCAGTGTATGTTCTCCCCGGAACATCAAAAAAAACACTTTTGTTTTCCGTCAGGACTGATTCAGAAATGGGGCTTTGATAGATTTCTCTGCTCTAAACGGTGTCAGTAAATATCTGTGTTGTCACCTGCGGTCGGGTGATTGTCACATTCAGACAGCTGGTTGTACTCGGTGCGACGCGTTTGGCAACATTTACGAGCACGAAGAAGAAAAACTGCATTTCGTAGCAGTTTTCATCCTTGCGTTGTGGCAACACCACGTTGCTAGTGAAAACAGTCCCGCCTGCAGACTTTTGTTTTGAGAATTCAGATCAAACTCTGCCAGATTCACATTCGCTTTGATTTATTGTGTTGTTCCCAAGTTCTTCAATAATGACATGCAGACCCTCACTGACTTTCAGCATCTGGTTGTTACTATGGCATTTTACCCAAAGCTTTGTTTACTGTGAAACACCACAAAAACCCACAACTGGTCCAGACCAGAAGTGGAGAAACTGGTTTGGCTGCTCTTCTGAATATTTTGCCCGGATAGTGTGGGAACAGCAAAGTTCTGTTCTGTTCTTTTTCTAATCTCTCGAGTCCATCAGCCCATCTCTTCAGGGGCCAAATCACCATAGAGACGAGTTCAACAAATGGCCAGGATTGAAGGTTAGCTGGAGAAGGACACAGGGCTGTCTATATTTCAGAGGAAGGTTTTATTAGTGGCCTTCTGTTTGAATCTCGGCTCTTTTAAACTTGAAGTTTAGCTTCGGTGGCCTGTTGGGCCGCTCTCAGGGATCAGATTTCACCGCAGTGCCTCTCTCCATGACAACTTTAGAAAAGTCTCCATCGACTGAAGGACCGACTCCTTGTCTCCCGGTTACACCCTAACCAGAGTGAAAATGGACCTGAGGTCAATTGAATCTCCATATAACAGCATGTGAACTTCAGGAGACACGATACAGAGTGATAATGTCTTACGTTTTTATTTTCTGACCTCTTGCTCTTTCTTTCTGTTGTTTTTGTTTGACTATTGTCATTATTCTGTGAATTATCTCTTAGACAGCTTCCCTTAGGAGAAAACAGCTGCTGTGCTGTATATAAATGCATATATAAATTCCATTGAAGCGTTCCATAAGTCCTGTTGTATTAGCACTGGTAAAGCGTTTCCTTTCAAAGCCTTTGTATCGTACCCTGATGTGCCGTTCTGGCTTTCAAACACCAGTTATCAGTCATGCCTGTAATACTTCTATATCATCCGTCTGAATTCAATTTAGCAGGCAGTAAATGAACTGTCACTGCTCCACTGCCCCAGTTGGGAAATGAATGAGAGACGCGAGACTAGAGGGAAAAAATATTCAACGTGAGATCATATCGTGACGCCCTCCAGTCAGCAGGTTTATTTTTGGGGTGAGGGGACATTCATGAGGGGACTGCCCAGCCGGCTTGATTTAGCCTGGAGGGAGGGGTCCTAGCAGGCAAAACTTATCTCTGGGTCACACAACCGAAGTTACAAGGCACTTCAGACTCTGGAGAAGAACGGGTGCTCCTCACGGGTGGGGATTAGGAACTCGCAGCGATGACGCATGACGTGTAAGTCTTGGAAGCCAGAAAGTGGTCGGCGTGCCCTGTGGGCGCTAGGTGATTTGAGGAGTTCTTTGCAAATAAATTCTAGATATTTTTGTTCCACGAGTAGATGGGAGAGTAATTGCCCTCGATGCCTTTCTTGATAGCTAATCTTGGAGTTCTCTGAAGTCAGGGTTAAAATAGCAACCTGTCAACTGTATCCTTCTGCTGTTTAGGTGATAAACTTACAAGGAGCTTGAAGTTAGCAAAACAGCTAGTTAATATTCAAAAGGTTACTTGAACCACCTTATGACAAAATTGGAATGAATTAATAGTTTGAGGCCCTAAATAAAGATAATTTATCACAGTGCACCAAGATTACAGTAGCCTGTACAGTAAATACAGTATGGTATGTAAGTTTATGTTGTAGACCTGTGTAAAACTCTCGTAAAATGCTTGAGGTCTAATAAGCCGTTTAAACTGCACAAAGCTTGACTCAAGATGATAGTTTCTCACCAGGAGTCATGAGTAATATTTTTTCTCACAGCTGTAATGAATCAGTAATTTGTAATTGCCACTGTCATGTGCTTGTTCCCACAATGCCCGACCTTCAGCTGGCTTGGTTTCATGTTTTTGCTGAACTGTTCTTGTGTGTTGAACAGTTAAAAATTCACCGCCATGTGCTTGTTTCTAACAGATGGGGAGTGATGTGGCTGTTTTCCTCCCTCCAGTGTCTATAAAAATGAGCTTAGTGGTATATTCAGAAACATGATTTGTTTTCTCTGTACTAAAGCTGTTTGTTGTAAATCACAGTTTAATGAATGTTGTGTCATTTTTGTTTTGTGAACCTAAACGTCAGTGTAAATCTTTCTCCACTGTCCCCTTTGGCATCCTCGCGTTCTCGAAGGCTATTTTGAAATGACGTGGATTGTGTAAAGCTCCGTACAAATAACACGGATTCGACCAGACTTGTTTTCAGCGTCCAGATTTGACAGTCTATTTTAATGTGGTTTATGTAAGGCAGGTCTCACAAGTCTCATGTTTACAAGTGCCAAAACAATGAGGTCATTCCCCTAAACCTTTTGCCTGTTGTGTATTTTAGGAACACAGAGTAATGTTTGTTTGATCTTTCAGACTTGTGTGATATTTGATTCATGGAGGCCACAAAAATAGATTTCTTGGATTCATTCTGTTTGTATTGACATGCATTGGCTTCAGAATTTCTGTTGTATGCATAAGAAACAGATGCATTTATTTTGTACGTTTAATTATGATATTTATAAATATTCTTTTATCCAGCTGGGTTTCACATAGTCACTTTTGGCGGTTGGCTGTAAATGGTTATTCTGGTCATTTGTGTTGTCTATTCATTTTTATGTTGTCGAAATCACCTGTAAAATAGTTAGTTTATGTGCTCAGATGTTATAATGTGATGCATGCTGCTCAGGAGATTCTTCTTTGGCGTTGTGATTATTATATAACAGAACTCAGCTGCATGTAATTAAATATTCCGACATCAGTCCACATGTAAAATCTGTTGATTTTTTTAATGCACATGACCGTCATTATAATTCACAGAGCTGATTTAAGTGATTGAATAAAATGACCTGGACCCGTATGATGGTGTGTTTGGGATGTTGATGCTCTGCAGTCTGTGTGTGTGTGTCTGCATGTGTGCGTCTGTATGTAAGTGTGTGTGCGCTGCAGTAGATCATCTGCGTTGCCTTGCTGATCCTTGTTACTCTAATCCAATCTCATTCTACCCCTCGGTATCGCTGCTGGCTCCGCACGTTCACCTGCAATACCCCCTCAGTTAACATCTCCACTCATGACCATCATATTAATATAAATATGACGCTTTGTGTGTTAGTTGTAGTAGTTTGTTGCTGTTTGTTATTCTGAGGATGTTCCGTGGTGCTTTTCTGGGGATTTTTCTGCCTGTCTGATTCAGGCAGAGCTCGGAGGACACGCGGTCCCTGTGGCTCTCTGCTGTCTTTTTTAACACATCTGAAGGCCTCAGGCTTCGTTCTTCCATCTTTTGATGTGATAAAGTGAAAGCAAGGGTGGGGAATCTAGAAGCTAGATCTTTTAATGGCAGAACTAAAGATTTTTAAGATTCAACGGATGGGTTGAATCTTCTCCACCTGGATTCATGGTCTCTTGACTGCTTGGGGTTCGAATATTAAATTACAGAAATAAGTTGAAAAAGAGAGACATAAAGATGGTGATTGTTTGTTGATTGTTTTAATGCCTGTTACTTATCTAATACAAAGGGAAATAGAAAATGTTTGTCATGTGACATTGAGATGCTTCGAGTGTTGCATGATATCCTGCTTGGAATCAGCCACCTGCAGTCAGTCAGTCTCTGCTGTCGCATGTATTTGAAAATAACAGCATTCTGGGAGGCTGTTGCTAGGGGCAAAACACAGTGCATGTTTCTCGCTTGAGCTGTGAGTTAAGATCATGGTAAAGTTTTCAGAATGCATTAAATATGATGCATGAAACTGACAGACACTTTAATGCAATTACAGCAGAATTTTAATTATTATAACAGCTTTATTTTGTGACTCATTTAGTGAAGATTCCTAACGGAATCTCTAATAGTCAGAATTTTAGAATGGAGAAAGAGAAGATTCAGACAAGCCCAGACCGGCTCTGTGACATGAAGCCTGAAATGGCGTGTGGTCTATAAACAGAGGTGTTGCATGCATCCACCCATACACCATGTGTTCTGCTGGTGCTGGGTTCGAGGTTTCACACTCTCAGCTCGACCCGACTACACCGCCCACTCACGGAACCTGGTGCTTCCAGGTGGCTCCTCTAAGCTCATATTCAAAAGATCTGTTGAAGGCATCAGTAGGGTAGTAACATGGTGCTCTCAGATCCTGAGCAGTTAATTGATTCATAATCGCGCCGCTTTACAAACGCGAGAGTCTGTCGTGATGGTGGTTGACTTACACGTTTCCTGGAGTGTGATGACACCCGTGCACTGAAAATAGTGATTGTTTTTCTTCATTTCCATCAATGAAACACAGAGAACTTGTGTTTGTGACATTTTCTAGCATGATGCACCACAAATGGATTCCAAATGTTTGTATTCTTTCACCGTAGAAAGACTGGGGCAAGTTGTCACACTTTTTAGTCTAGTCAGTGTTTGACTACCCGTAGCTGGTTCTTTATTTTAGCTCAGGAAACAATACAGAGTTCATTAAACACACATTGATCTTGTTGTAATGACAGAGGAGGTAACAGTAAACATGCTGTCACTCTGTTCCGGGGTGAGTTCCGCAGTAAAGCCTGCCAAAAAACTGCCTTTTCTAGACAGAAAAACAATTATGAAACGCAACCGTCGCGTTAAATGTACAAAAATATAAATCCATTGGATGAGGGTGCTGTAGGACTTGTGACAACTAGCCCCGGTCTCCTTTATATAGTTTTTTAGCATCAAAGCAAATAACCGAACCGTATTGATTCCTCTAGCTGTCAGCTTGTCCCCAGTAGTAACTGCTGATTTGGGCGGGTCCTTGACCGCTGCTGTCCTTGTCAGTGCCTGAGTGATTAACTGCAGAGTGTACAGACCGCAAGTTTAGAGGATGACCGCGCATTATGATCGCATCTGAACAGTGAGCCCCACCTTCCAAACGACAAGACCTTTATCCTGCATCTGACCTGTCACTCACACCCATCTGCTCGTGTGGAGCCAGTCCAAACCATCACAGACCCCACAGGATCTCTGGCCAGCCTCCTCTCTGCCATCCACCAAAACCACATGATCCCACAATGCACCTGTCACGTTTTCCCAGTTTTATTCTGTTGATCAAGAATCATGCTTGGGGGAAATCTGATTCAAATGCCACTTTTAGCTTAATGGCATTTAATGTCTTGCGTTGAGCTGTTGTCGTCGGGGAATGGAGCAGCACAAGGCGAATGTCGTGTAGATTGATTCTCGATTCTAATTATTTGGCATAAAGGTTTGGCGATTATGAAGAAAATGAAAAGTAGTGCCAGGGGAGAAATGCGTTCACTGATGCTTTGCAGATCTATCACAAATTATGCTGGATTGGTACACAATAATATTACACAATAGAATTTTTTAAATTATTGTTTGTTTCTGTTTAATGGATAAAACATGATTATTTCACAACATCTTACAGCTGAAGTGTTTCGATATTTAAGTATCATCTTCTATCCCAGCTTGACCATTCTGGTGCGCTGCTTTTTATTTGTATGCATTGTGAAATCTTTAAAAATTGGCCTCTGTTCATGTGCATCTCATTGTGTCGTGTAACAAGAATCGCATCAGGCAACATTACTGGACTGTTTTCACAGTCACGCTGGATGGACCGGAAACCGCTCGCTTGTTCGTTCACCGTTCAGCGCGTCTTCAGCGCTACAGGACATGCAATAAACGTGTATTCAAAGTCCTGGAGAAAATACTGTGCTTTTAAAATCACATTTCAAACT
>JAZGTI010012749.1:4208-15431 GCA_036877585.1 Botia kubotai
TCACTGTTGCCTCTTATTGTAATTGAAGTTGCTTCCTTGTCCTCATTTGTAAGTCACTTTGGATAAAAGCGTCAGCTAAATGACTAAATGTAAATCGAGCTGCGAACCCCACGACTGAAGCTTCCGCTCTGCCTTGCAGCTGCCCGGCTCCCGTCAGAATTAAAGAGAGCCAGGCAGGAGCGAAGCGACGTATATTTTCAACTCTCTTAAGAGCCGACCTAGTTCTGAGAAGACTTTTTTTTTTCTTTAACTTCTACCTAATCTTATTCTTTTTTTCTATTTCCCTCACCTTTTGCCTGGCTACACGCAGACTAATTTGCTTTCTGAAGACAAAATGATGTATTTTGCTTTTTAAGAGCTTTGGCCTGGTTTTACACGTGTTCAGACTCAAGCGCACCTGAAGTGCTTTTTCCATAACGTCAAGCTGACGCAGCGTCACGTTCCCTCGTAAGGGACCCTCGTTTGCTACCTCTACCCGGGTAGAGGCCTCTAAAACGTGTTTAGCAAATATACAGCTTGTGCCTAAGGGTGCAGCATGTTTTTCTACTCTGTCAAGTTTCCACATACAGTTCCTGAAACCAGCGCTGATGACGTGTTAACTCAATAATCAAACCAGGGACAAACAGGAGGCAAGGCAGTGCACCCCTAGCCAAACCATCAACATACACTACACAAAATTATAAAATTTATGAGGTAATGCTATCAGCTAAAGAGTAACTGAAGAAACATTCTCCTTATTGCCACAGGTGTGTGCATTATGGTTTTGAAGTCCACGGTAGAGGATATTCTACTGCTTCTATCCTTTCGGGAGCAGCTGATAGACTACAACACTATATGATTACAAAGGAAGATCAATCGCCCCTCCCTCCTCAAGTGACACTTTCGGGAATTGATTCTGACACTATTTATATTTGGCTGATGCTTTTGTGGTGATGGTAAGGGGTAAACCAAGGTGAATCTATCAATGTAGCTGACGACGCCACCCTGATACCAGGAAAATGATGGAAATTAGCCAGAATTGGGCTATTTAATAGTGAATAATGTACATTTTCCTTAATCAGGTCACCTACAGGTGCAATGGTGTACACTACACAACCTTCAGTGCTATCATCACTTGATACTCCACTGGGCTCCACAGGTCCTGGATTTTATGAGTTGGATGTCTGTCGGCAAGATACTTTGCTAAATTGGCTGTATTTGCTCTCTTTTTCTGTGTTAATTTCAAACTTCTGTAACAGACAGGCTTGTCTCGGTGCTTGCTCTAAAAGTTGGCTATGTAGCAAAATATTGCAGCTTTGCACATCTGCTTCATTGAAAAGCCATGCATTGACAGCATGAATGCTTATATTTGTCACCATAACTCTCGTTAAAACTGCAGCACATATGAGAAAAACAATTGATGCAGAAATTTTGCTACTAATTAAATGTGAAATTGTACCATTTTTTAAAAGAAGTATCACGGTACTTTTGACATTCTTTCAACATTAATCTACAGTTCCACATTATATGCTCACTGATAGAGTGTAATTGGACCATTCATGCAGACAAAGCCATGGCATGTTTGTTCCACTACACTTTTATCCAAATTCATTTATAGTACATTCAAACAATACATTTTATCAATATGTGTTGTCCTTCAGAATCAGATCCATGACATTGGCATTTCCAATGCAATGCCCTTATAGTTTCCCATAGTAATGGGTGAATTTAATCAACATTCTGTATTTCCCAACATTAGCAGTGGTAACATTTCTGCAAAATTTTCATTTTTTTTTTTTTATCCAGCCCTACACAAGTCTGACTTTGATATCTGAGTGTGTGTGTTTGTGTGTGAGAGCGAGTTTTGCCTTGAGAATAGCATCACCATTTATCCTGTGCATTTGGTAATAGACTGTCCCTGGGGCAGGCAGAAAATTGTTTGCCCTCATCATTCAAATGTTCAAGGTTTCGAACTGATAGGTCTTAATATATTTTAGTATTGATTATCAATGTGGGTGATTTCCCAAAGGAAATCTTACAGTGTCTTATATGTGCACGCTGCAAATCTAACGTGTGGTACAGTCCCAAAAGCAAACTCTTTAAAACCTGTACGTCTTCATGACCTTGAGAAATTCAAACTAAATCAAAACAAATCTATAGTCCCAGAATGTGTCTGCTGGTCTTGACAATATTTGGCCTTGTCTTAGACCTGTTTTTGCCACAGAACAAATCAATCATGAAGACCAGACTTACAGACTACAAAAAAAGCAGAAAAAAGCAGCCAAAAAAACTTATCATGGGCCGAAATCCATTTTTAAAATTAATTTCCTGCACTGAACAAGCATCAGTTTCCACTACAATATAACACTACAATATAAAGTTAAAGTAAACATAGATTTTGTGTTTTCTTAGAAGACTTAGAAGACAGCTATTACCTTGAAACTAATATAGTATGATGATCAAGTTTCATGGTTGAAAAAGCCCACATTTTTAATGTAAAATACACAAAAGAGAATCACTGCTATTATCATCTGCTATAGTCTCTGTTCACCAAAGGCTCTTGACCTCTGACCCCAGAGTTTGCTGCCCTAGTTTTTGTAGTATCTACCTATACAGCTGCATGTGAATTACCAGAGCAGAACATCCTTCACAAAGCAGTTTTATTTAGCCCTTTACACTGAACAATTTTCAATAGCGGTGTAACAAACACGAAAGACCAACCATGTGTTTCTGTGGACTATTGATTTTTTTGAGTGTTACTGCACGTGCAAAACACATATGGCAAAATTCTACTGGGACCTTGCAAGACCTCTTGAGAGCTAACTGTTTTACTAGCAGTAATAAACTAGCATTTGTGTGGCTTCGTTAGCTTGATGAAAATGTGTTGATCTGTGTGCTTACTAAACATTCGCCCTGGGTTATCGACATCTGGGTGATGGGAATTTTAGCCACATCTTAAAAGTGGTAATAGATGTCTTTTACAGCTGTCATTGTCACTTAGCTAACAGTTGGGCCTCCTAACAAGTCCCATCCATCAGAGCTGCCATGAGCTTTTCTGTTTGGCCACTATTACTCTCACCTGTCTCAGAATCTGTGAATATTATAAAATAGTGTGTAATACTGAAGTGAGTGTGCATTTATTATCTTAAGCTAATAAACATATATATGATTGGGAAAAAGACTAATTAAGTGTACTGACTCAATCGCTTATGGGTTTAGATAATAAATGCATACAATGGGTGAAAAAGGCTTGGCCCACAGGCAGTTAAAATATATTGAGGAAACCGAAATCGATTATTGTCATGTCTGCCTGTTTGTCTGTGTGTCTTTTATTTTATAACTTCTGTAATAGTTTCCCTTTCCTGTTTTTTGTTGTATTTCAATTTCTGTTTTTGTTGTAGTTCTGTTCTTGTTTTTCCCCACTGTTGGTTGTCTCTACATGTTCTTTGTTTTCCTTGATTAGTTTATGTTTAGCCCTAGTCGGTCCTTGTCGGTAAATGTTTGCTTTTTGTTGTTTTGTTGACACGTTTTTCAAATTTCTCCCTGTGCTTTGCCATTTCACATTTTAATTTTTAAAGCAGTAACATCTTCACTTGTATCCTGCCTCCTTTGCCTCTGTCTCTCAACTTCAGTGTTACAAATCATCAACCCAATGTAGTTTAATGCCCTACCAGTTCAAATTTTGTTTTTGAACATCTATTTAAAGTTTATATTGAAAGTTAAACATCGGTCGAAAGGGTGGTAGGAGCCATTTTTAACTGGGACTTGACCAAATTCTGGACTGATTTCTGAAAAATTCAGAATTTCTTGGGCCCATACTTTAGGTACCTGAGAGCACTGCCACTCTCTCTAAGATGGCAAAGAAAATCAACACTCCAACCGTACCTGTCTTGGTGGTCCCAACGGTATCTGCTGCAGTATTCCCAAGACTCCTTGCCAAAAAGGCCATCCCTGGGTCTTACACACTCCCTGTTAGGACCACAGAGGCCTGATGGCCCTAGACTTGCCTAGTTTTGTGTTCGGTGGTGCCAGTCCAGGAGGTCCCAGCTGTGTTGCCTAGTCCAGTCAGCAGTATTG
Source organism: Botia kubotai (assembly GCA_036877585.1). Lineage (NCBI taxonomy): Eukaryota > Metazoa > Chordata > Actinopteri > Cypriniformes > Botiidae > Botia > Botia kubotai. Next base: position 8,265 of record JAZGTI010012749.1, read on the forward strand.
ATTAATGACTGGGGTATTAAGATGTTGTAGGGGACTCATTCATTACTAAACTGTTGCAGAGATAGAAGAAAATGTCTGCCAACTAGGACAGCCTGATATACTCAATTATGGACAAGATAATAACAGGACCCCAATAGAAACTAGATGTGCACAGACACACACCACACAGGCATAGGCAAAAGATTTTTATTGTCAAAATATTAAAAGTTCCTGTAGCCCAGTTGGTAGAGATTTATGTTAACAGTGCAAAGGTTGTGGGTTTGATTCCCAGGAAACACACAATGATAAAATGTTTAAATTAAATGCACTGTAAATCACTTTGGGTAAAAGTGTCTGCCAAATGAATAAATGTAATGTAAATGCAAAGGGTTTTGTGTCAAATTCAAAAAATGTAAACACAGGCAGGGATCAGGTAAGAGAGCTTGATCAACACCTCTGATAGATTGCCACTGGCTGCTCTGAAAATGATAGCTCTGAAATTGATCATCTTGAAATTACACACAAGCACAAGCACACAAATATTATGCTGAGTGGACCTATTCAATTAATTTTAACGGTCCCAGTTTGGGGGTCCCTGTCATTATATAATGTCTAATGTAAATTGTAAAGCAAAATCAGTTGAGAAAAATGTATCTAATCTGTTAGACCTGAATAGACCTAGATAACTGCCTTATCCCAAACAATTTCAGGTGGGGCTTGGGTCATGTGAGATATTAACCTCAACCATTAAAAAGAAAAACCTAGTGAAGGACTAAGACATATAAGCTTTTAAACTGGAGAATATGCACTGTGACTGTCTGGTTCTCAACATGTATCTGAAATATTGATTGGCGAGCACTTTAAATCTCTAATTGTGTTGCAGCCTTGTATTTCTCAGACAGTAATAAGTTACACACAAGAATAAAGATGCATCTTCCAACATTGATTAGATGAAATGCACACCTCTAGCATAATTAACGAGACAATGCATGAAGATCAATAAGCTATTTTGCTTCTTGCTAGTTGTATTTATTTATAGTTTAGGATAGAGAAAGAACTATTAGAACTGTCAGTTTCTTCCTTTTGTTTTCTAGTAAAAACATATCCAAACTGATTAATTTATTTAGACTTTCTAATTAATTGTGTTTAACAAAATTAATTTAATTTTAAACTAAGAAATATCAATTACATTGATGTTTTGAAACATTGAATTACAATTTAAGAAACATCAGATACTTACAATATAGTATTTGATATCTTGAACGGAAGTGTATTTTTCTTATGCAATTGGTATTTCTCTTATTTGTTTTAAAGCTACATTTAGAGAGACATATTCTTAAAACAAGTTAAACAAAAAAAGTGTTGTTATATCTAATGCAAACCAGGACAAAGAGTAGAATTATTCTAATATACAGTCTAATATATTCTAAAAGTTTATTTGTATAACATTTTCGTGTTTAGAAAACCGTGTTTTCTGTACTTTTTCTCATTAAATAATATTTGGTTCAGCTATCACTTAATCAGTACTTCATGATCAGTACTTAAATTTAGAGTGGTCTCTTAATTTTTCAAGAAATGTATACTGCTTGTGAATTGCACCTGTGACACTTTTCAGTTGCCAGGCGTGCTCATTGCTCTAGGCTTCGGGTGGTCATAATCCAATGGCTCATGTGTACAATGATGCCATTATAATCTATTTCTTTGCTCTCTCTGAACACAATAGGAACATTTGGCTGGTCCTGCACTGTCTGTATGAACACAATCTGAAAAATTGCTAATTTGCTCATAAAATCTGAAAATTGCTCATTTCATCAGTCCTTCATGACTTTCCTTGAATAGACCTTCCAGGTGTTTGGATGGATTCATGGAAAGAAGATATAGACATTGTCTCTGATAGACAATAGCTAATTAATTAACTAGCCTTCTTATAGGTAAACCCAAAACTCAGTATGTTGATGGATAAGGCGACCAGAGCATTCAAATCCCTCAAGCCATTGCCCCCGTCATCCAGAACCTTTACCCATTTACTGTGATCATGGACTATTAGATTATGGTATACTTGTATTATATGGGGTCTCAGACCTTGGAAGTGACTGTGTGAGGCACGGGTGTACTGTCACACCTCCACCTGGTTCTTCAATCCCAGCACTGTCTTACAAATATAAATCAATACTAATCTCCATCAGTTTTGCATGCCAGTTTAATAAAGTGATTAATTAGTTTGTGACACAGGGCATTGTTTATATGATAGTACAATGACATTTCGTCATCTGTGCAGTTTTCACCATTATTTTCAATTGATTGCAGGTTCTTTATATAAAATGAAAATAAGAACACAGAAAACAGGAAAATTGACAACTGTACAACACAGAATACAGAATACATGGTATTATTGCAAACTTTGTTCATTATAAGATGTATATTAGTAAAACTAATTAGGAATGATGAATTATGAATGTAACTTTGACTTAACTAATGATAACTACAACACATTTGAACCATTTGAATAAATTGATGTGCGTAAAAAATACTTGTCATTGCATGCGAAAGCTCATACCTATCTCAGTGGTTTATGAGAAGGTAATGTATCCAGACAGCCCAGTATGCACTTTTAAATGAATGGTATCATATTAAGCAAGATATGCCATTCCATCTTACATGGAGATGGCGCTTAGAAAGGAAAAAAAATTATAGAATAGAGATAAGGATTAAGGAATTTGCAATAATACCATAAAATAGCTAAACATTGCATAATGAAAAAATAGGAGAAAAAGTAGTAGTAGACTCTTTAGGACTGTAAATAGATCATTAAATTAAAAACAATATTAACAATTTACAAAAGTTTAAAAAAAAAACCTACAAGTAAGCAAGTCAACAGGGTGACAGTAGCAAGGAATGAAAATCCAATGCTGTATAGATTGAGAAGAAACCTTAGAAGAAATTAGGCTTAACCGGGAGGGCCAGTTCTCCTCTCTTTGGCACGTTAAAGCTGCAAACCATAACTTTAATAGTTTAAAAGGAGAGCTTATAATAATGATTTATAATTTTAGATTGATTTAAAAACTATCAAACAGAGATGGTGACAGAAGCATAATTTAACTAATTGCAGCTAAAGCATCACACGGTTGTGACTAAAGAGGGAACAAAAATGTAGAATCTAACTGAGCTGGAGGTAGGTAAATAGATAATGGAAAGTGTCCCCAGTTAAGGTATTTGAGTAATAAATCCAAAGGACTGTGTAGGTTAAATTACAAAGATGGGTCTTTAATCTAGATTTAAACTGACAGAGTGTATCTGCCTCGAGAGTGTAACAACACTGGGAAGACTGTTCCAGAGTTTGGGTGCCAAGTATGAAATAAGTCTACGACCCATGCTTGGTTTAAAAATTCTAAGTATTATCAGCTGGCTGGAATTTTGCGATTGCAGTGAATGTGATGGACTGTAATGAGAAAACAGCTTGCTCAGGTACTAACTAAACCAGACAGGGCCTTGTAGGTAATTGGTAGAATTTTGAAGTTTTAACTTGTAATCAATATGAAACCTTTTCACCTACAGAAACAAACTGGAATTGGTTTCAGATAAATATGATTTAAACCATGCCAGTGCAGTTTCATTTATGCCAGCATAATATTCAAGCCTGTTCAAGACAATGTGATGATCAGTAGTGTCAAAGGCTGCATTGAGGTCGAATAGCACTAGAAGAGAGATGCAACCATGTTTAGCTGACAGCAGCAAATCATCAGTCACTCTGATGAGAGCAGTCTCTGTACAATGATATGTACAATGTATAAATCCTGACTGCAAATCCTCTCAGATACTATTTATTTTCAGGAAAGAACATACGTGTGGGGACACCAAGTGTTTTTGTAATAAAGGTAAATTTCATATGGGTCTACAATTTACAGGTTCCCTGGAGTCAAGTTGTTTTTTTATGAGGTATAACAGCTTGTAAGTTCCCTTTCAGGGGAATTCAACAATGTGTCATGCTTGACACTATGAGCAACATGTTTAGACATGCCAGAGACTAAACATGTGTAAAACCAGGCCTATTTATAGGCAAGTTCAAGGTCATGTGGCGTAGCATTGCGTGCCATTAAGCACCTGCCATTAAAAGGCGCCTGCAAAAAACAATAATCAGCCTTTTGTCTTCAGAAAGCCATTAATTTGCACATAGCCAGGCAAAGAAGTGAGGGGAAAGTAGTAAGACTTAGATTAGGAAGTAGTTAGAAAATATGACTTTTAAGAGTTTTAGAAAAGTGTGTGCCACCATGTCCGCCTTATATTATGGCAGGTGACATGCATCATATGTGTGTGTTTTGTCTCGGAGCGAAGCATTGTTGCTTGGCTCTTTAGAGAGCTGACTGTCCTCTGCTGATGGTCCAGCGAATAGCTTCTGCTGAGATCTCTGCAGAATCGGATGAGCACTCACCAGCTTTAGAAGCCCGTTCTCCGTTCTTCTGAGCAGGAAGATGAGCTGGCAGAATCAGATGACGATCTGACTGCTAGCAGCCAGATGGGTTCTGAGGCAGACCAGCTTCCTCTTTCTGCCGCATTTGAGGAGCTGGTTGAGGTTGTTTCTCATGCTGTCAAAAAGCTGAACCTTGATTGGCTAGATGAGTGACAGCACATCAACATTTACAGTCATGGCCAAATATATTGACACCCTTGCAATTCTCTCAGAAAATTGTTGCAGTTGCAAATGTTTTGGTACTGACATGTTTATTGTTTTGTTTGCATTGGAACAACACAAAAAAAACATGTAACCATGAATGAGTTTCTTTCACCTCTCTACTGGAATTTTGGACCACTCTTCTTTTGCAAACTGCTCCAGGTTATTCAGATTTGAAGGATGCCTTCTCCAAACTGCTATTTTGAGATCTCTCCACAGGTGTTCTATGGGATTCAGATCTCGACTCATTGATGGCCATTCCAGAACTCTCCAGCACTTTGTAACCATTTCTGAGTGCTTTTTGAAGTGTGTTTCGGGTCATTGTCCTGCTGGAAGCTTTCTGACACTGGCCACTATGTTGCGCCCCAAAATTCTTTGGTAATCATCAGATTTCATGATACCATTCACACAGTCAATGCATCCAGTACCAGAAGCAGCAAAGCAACCCCAAAACATCTTTGAAGCTCCACCATGTTTGACTGTAGGGACTGTGTTCTTTTCTTTGAAGGCCTCATTTCTTTTTCTGTAAACAGTGCCATGATGTCCTTTACTAAAAAGCCCTACGTTTGTCTCATCTGTCTACGTTCTCCCAGAAGGATTGTGGTTTTCTCACATTAGTTTTGGCAAACCCCAGTGTAGTTTTTTTATGCCTTTGTGTCAGCACTGGTGTCCTCCTGGGTCTCCTACCATAGCGTCCACTTTCATTCAGATGGCGATGGATAGTGTGAGCTGACCCTGTTGTACCCGGTGTCTGCAGATCAACTTACTTAGTTGGGAAGTTAATCTGGTTTCTTTATCCACCATTCAAACAATCCTTCGTTGTAATTTTTCATTAATTTTGCTCTTCCGTCCACGTCCATAGATGGTAGCTACAGTGCCATGGGCTGTAAACCTCTTGATGAAATTGTGCACAGTGGAACATACGAACATTAAGATCTCTGGAGATGGACTTGTAGCCTTTAAATTGTCCATGTTTTCCCACAATTTGTTCTCTCAAATCCACAGACAACTCTTTACACTTCTTTCTTTTGTCCATGCTCACTGTTACACGCAACACAAAGGTTAAGTGACTGAATCACTGCACACTATGGCAGTTTTGCAGGTGTACCAGACTGACCTGCTCAAAGACCTGTACCAAGGTGGGGGTTAAAACCGGACTGTCCCAATTGCTCCTCAAGGTCTGTTTGGCAACGCATTAAGCTTCATTGTCGACAGATACCGGGAGGCTAAAAAGCAATTGAAAGGGGTTTAGGGAACTCCTCCGCCATGGTCAGGTCTATAGACAGCAGCAGAAGGCCAGCGTGGCTGCTTGAGTTCCCCCTCAGAGATCTAAAGGGACCGGGCAGCATACGCAGGTCTCACAGAAGCACCCGACTGTTTATCTGTCCTGTCCAGATAGACAGGATGGTATCCAAAAAGAGTATGCTTTCTCCTGTTCAGGGAACTATTTTTCTAGTAGTATTTTGGGACTCCACTACGATGTGAGCATAATTGTCTCCTGCACATGTGGAGTCAATCTTTGCACCAAGGGCTTTGAAACCCTTTTTTGAACCCTGGTTTCTTACCTTGGTAAGTCCTAGCCATGGTTCGCCAGGACCAAGTTCAGCTGCTTCTAGTAGTGTCAGATCTGGTTCTCAGTCATAATGTCTCTCCTGGATGGAGCTCCCTGGGAGCTCCCAGTCCGGAGGGACCTTTAATCCCAGGCTCAGGGGTCGATATTTCACTCCTGGCCAGAGATCTGGAAACTGTGGGTCTGGTCCCTCAGGGGAGCCAGTTTTTAAATTTTGAAGAATAAGTATTAGTGGCGGGAGAAAATACACAAACCAATTATGGATTCCTACATGACTTAAATATCTCATTGTGATGGTCAGGGAACAATGGGAGATTGCAACAGGGAGGCTGTTTTCTGTTGAATAATAAAAATCTATCATCCAACTTCAAACAATTAACGTGCTGTCATTCATCTGGCCATCGAGGCTCAGCTTCGAGTAATCACCTCAACCAGCTCCTCAAATGCTGCAGAAAGAGGAAGCTGCCTCAATACCCATCTGGCTGACAGCAGCAAAATCGTCATCCGACGCTGACAGCATAAGCTCATCATCTGGCTCAGAAGAAACCGCCGAACAGGCTTCTGAAACCAGCGTGGGCTCATACAATTCATCAGAAAAAGGCAGGGCCCGTCTCTCACTGCGCCTCTGCCAAATCAAGTTGTGAGTCCTGCGAGTACAGTCTCCACTCCACCTTTATGGAAGCGGGACCCCACCCGCAAGGTGCAGCTGCCCGGCTCCCATTCAGATTGAAAAGAGCAAGGTGGGAGCTGAGCATCCTCAGTGGAAACGATTCACACTGAGGGTAGTCAGCTGCTCAAGAGCTGATGTTGCACGTTCCGCTCCCAAACAAAATGCACACACGTATAGCTGCTTCCTAGTGTTGGACTTTTCTCTAGTCCTGCATGTTCAAAAATCGGACAGAGGCGGAATTGAAAGTTCAATCTTTTAATGAAGCAAATGGATAAAGCA
>JAZGTI010012750.1:0-15430 GCA_036877585.1 Botia kubotai
TTTAGTTCGCTCATGACTAATTCATTGAAAATGATCCTCAGAAATTCTCCATGTTTTGACTGTGGCTGAAATCAGCTGGAGGGGCGGAGCTTGTCGTTATCTTCCTGTTGATCATATTACATTCTCCAGCGCTGTGATACTCAGTGTAATCACCCCTCACCAAATCAAACAGACTCGCTGACTGGAAGAGAAGGTCATTGCCGGAGTCTGGGGTGTAAATAAGGCACAGGTAGGCCAGCTGAGAGTGTCGTGCCCTGCCCCGAATCATTGAGGGGCAGTGGATCTGTCGCTGTCCTCAAACACTGTGACAGCTCGGCCTTCAACATCCATTTCATTATGTGTGTGTTTGTGTGTATGAGTCAGGTTTCGCCTCCATTGTGGAGCCCAACAGTGGAGTCACGGTTCTCCAAGTTGCTGCATTAAAGTTTTATTCTAATTGATGTTCAGAGAAGGAAACTGAATCTATTTCTGCGAGCTGTCAGAAAGCATCAGTCAGTTAAATGAAGCTGTAAGCCGGAGAATGATTATTAATATTCACTTTACTGTGACCTTGTGGCAAACTTCAAAGGTTCGGTTGTTTTTCACTTTCCAGAAACAAGCTTCAGACTTATTTTCGGTGGTGTATGTTTTTGTAAAGCCTGACTAATCTAAATATAACATTTCCCAGGTGAATACGAGGCCGAGTGGAAATTTAGCATTTGGAGGAAGTGTGGTTAGCAGTTTATTTATGGAATACCAGCAGAGATGTTTGTAGTTGTAAAAATTGCTTTTTTGAAATATTAAACCACATGCGCCCTTTATTAGTTAAATATTTGTCTAATAAGCTATGGAAACTTTATGTGAAAAAAAGAGTTTATATGTGATGTTAGAGAAACCTAAAATTGTTAGCCGGGGTGCTGGCTGCTTCTGCAGGAGAAACTTCAATAGCAGTACAGTATAGCCATCGGGTGTGGATGTTTTCAGAATGATTAATGACCGTGTGTTAGCAGAAAACAAGGTGTCAAACGAGGACTTTCAGCACCTGAAGACATCACTGGCTTCCACCTGGAAACTTTGTCCATGTCTTTCAGCTTCAAGCCACAGGGTTGACTCATTGAAATGTGCCGCACCAGGACTGCCCACCGCTGTGGGCAGCGTTAGCTAATTAAGCTCCAGATTAGCGAGTCAACACACGTGGGCAGCACCTGTCCACGTGCCCGTTTGGTTTTGTGTCTGGTAATGTTCGCCAGCTCTTTTCAAAATGAGAAACTCCTGCACATTAGTAGCTCTCGGCTATAATCGCAGGTGTTCACTAATGAGGCTGTTGTATTCACCAGCCTGACCCCCAACACAGCTCCAGCTGTCATGCCAGTATAATACCCAGAAAGATGGGTCATTTATGTCTGCTAACCGCTCTGATAACACAAGCAAACAAATCACACCGCCATTAATTGATTTGTGAATCGACGCTGTTGGAAAACATCAGGAATAAATGACCAAAAGCCCAGAAAACTGATAGGAGGGGTGAGAAATGTTAGACAGCAAACGAGTACGAGATTGATAATGAGAGAAAAGCTACGCTAAAGAAAAGATAACAGTGCTGGGGAAGCGACTTTGATAGTTAGTGAATGGTTCTGCTTTTTGATTGGTTGAAATGAACCTTCTAAATGAACTGATTGGCTAATATTAGATGTAACTGACCTTCCAAAACTTCTCAACAGAGAGAGAATAATCTCATGTCACATGTTTGGAAAAGTGTAATAGAAAGCAGCTTTCATCTGATGTAGTTCGGAGGAAACATCTTGTTCACACAGCGACAGAAGATGCAGTGAATGACTAAAATTGATGTGTTTTACTTGATGAAAGTGAGTCACACTTCCTTCATGATAGCAAAACCTGTTTAGCATCCGTCTGCATAGGCCAGCGTGTACAACAGTAAATGATCTCTGTACATAATCTCACACCTGAGATGAAAATACTTGTGTTGGCCCTGTTTACATGTCAGCTACCGAACATCACACAACAAAGAGTGCGAGGAATCGAGCAGCCGTGTCCTATATCTGACTGGAGCATTATTTACAGAGTTATTACATAATTACCTCATCACACACTGTAAAATATAATGTAATCAGGCTAAACTGAGCTACTTTTAAAAAAATTGTTTGTGACAGTATAGCTGAACTGTGTGGAAACCGGTTAATTTCACTGAAATAAGAAGTACAGTTAGTAGCATGGCTAGGTGAAGTATGCCTAAGAGAGTATGTATGCCTCTTACTGAAAGCGAACGCTCAGTAGCGTCGTAGCGTGATTCAAATCAATCACAGTAATCGAGGTAATAATGCCTTGTGACATCAAAATGGTTGCTCCGTACAAAATCACAGCTGATTGGCTGACGGCAGCGCGTTTGGACTGTCTTGTCCTCTGATTTTAGACGTGAGGGGTGAAATACAGAACGTCAGATCAGACGTCTCTCAGCTGTGGGACTGATTGCTTTATTGATGTGTTAAAGTAGCCGGTACACCTAATGAATAGACTGTGATTGTGAGGGCCGTTTAGCACTAGCAGATACGCTATTAATGGAACGCTAGCAAACCTGCCGGCGTTTCATCGCAAGATCTTTTTTATTACCCCAGCATCTTCCACACCAGACTCATATCCCATTTTTTATTGACTACAATGTGATTTCTTTTTTATTGATCATAGCGCATGCGAGCATACCGACCGCTAAATTGAATCTGATTGGTTGTTCTATATCTTCATTGAAGTGCCACGAAGCCGCACGCGCAGAAATGCGAAGCAGCTGCAGGCGCCTCAGTCACGCATGGGAAGTTTGCGACTGGCTAGCTGCACTTTTTGGTCGGCTATAGAAATAATCCACTTCAGAGTTGGCTTGAAAACTTGGTTTTATTGTATATTGTTCCCTGAATTGTGGGTTGTGCCAGAAGGCTGTTTGTGCAAAAGAGCTAAATTAGTAACTTAGAAACATGCTTTTGGCTAGACACAAACCCCTTTTAGACGTCTTTTGTTCAAACCGACCTCGATTTAATGACATGATGTGCTTTTTAATGACCCGCGATGCAACGCTGATTTTATTCGCATTGTCTAATTAATTTCTCAGATTTAGCCAATCATTATAAAGTACATCATGCTTGTAGCAATAAACACTCATCTGTCTCAAGGGCTGATTAGTTGATTTGAGTGGCGTTTTTTTTTAAAACTGCTAATTGCACAAAAACAAATCTTTTGCTGCAAGGCCTGCCACTGATTGTTTTCTCTGTTTTGTATTTTGGTGTAATTAAAATGTTTCATTGTTGTCTCTTTTTGTGGAGAATCAAACTATTGAAAAACCAAAACATCCCAAAAAAACAGAGAACAGAAAGTCAGAGCTTATTTCTGTGAGGAACAGTAGCAAACACATCTCGGTGGGACACAGTCGTCGGTGACTTCTGACCTGTGATTCACACTCTGCTGGTTTGGAAATGGAATGAAAAACTAGATTTGAGTGTAAGTGCTGCTTGCCCGAGCAGAACTCACCGCCACAGTACTAGACTGTTCAGGGTGGTTGCTATGGTGTTCTGGATGGTTGCTAGGGTGTTGCTTACTGGCCCAAGTCTAAAGAGCCTGTCCCACGGCTCAGTAATATTTAGGTCCCTAGATAGGCCCCATTTCTCGGTATAAATCAAGGGTTGTTTCATTCAGTTTTAGGCACATCTGTTCACTTCAAACATCAGCACACGATTACTAATTATTCATTGTGTTTTTAGCAGACACGACGCAGTTCACACATTGTACAGTTTGATAGCTAGCATTCAAGTTTTGCAGCTATCCAGTATTCTCTTGTAGACTCTCACTGAGGCAGCCTCACACCTCGTCTTCTGTGTGGTGTTGTTTTGTCTGTATTAACCGTTTTTTGTCCCTCACTGACTGGAGATGGCAGCTCGGTTGATTCTGCTCGGTGTGACATCGAACGATGTCTGTTAGCGTTCCACTTCAAACCTGTCGTACGGCTTCAAATTCGCTGGTGGCTTTCGCTCAGATTGCTTTAAAAAAACAAAACGGCTGCGCTTCCTGTTCGCAATCTCCACGGTAACATCAGTTCGTATTGTATAAAGAGGATCGTTCGTTTTCCCCCTCAGCTTCTATAGCAATGCTAATCTCACATGACTTCAAACCAGTTCTGATATGAGGAACGCCGTCTCTGTTTGTATTTCTCCTCTGTGGCCCATTTGAATGACAAACTCACACTGTCTAGACTGAATGTGTGTCGAGACGGTACTCGGAGCTCTGGAGAGAAGCTTTCCTCATTTGATGTCCTGCTGTCTTATAATGAAGCATGACACACTTTTTTCTTCGATGTTCTCGGCGCTCATGAATAGCTTCAGAGATCGTGGAAGTTGAAAGTGTCTCGTGTGATCATTTTTTCATTGAGGACACAGTCGTCCAAAAGACGGCGTGGAGGCGAGCTGGATTTGGCTAAGCCTAAGTTTGCTGGTGGGGGCCGCAAAAATAAGGTCACAGCTCTACATGATTCCAGCCTGTTCCAAACCATAACAGCGCTTTAGATCTGTGCTTCAAAATGTGTTCTTATTTCTAAACCATGAATCCGGTTGTGCAATAAAAAAAGTATGTTTTATTCATTTGTTTTTTTATCAATAAGTTTTCATTTACTTTATTACTGGATATATCGCATGAAGTAATGGCCAAGTACCAGATAAAGGTGAATGAACTATTGTATATTATTGTAATAGTTGTATACTATACTAGTATACGTATACTCTCACTATTACACTAATTTATTGCACATTAAATTTTAATAATGTGCTGTTATTGTCATCTTACTGTGTTACGGTAATTTTTTTTCACGTTACAGTAAGCTACTGACAATTAAAAGTTAATGTGCTTAATTGTGATGAAATTGTGGCTTTAGAATTTTAAAAAACGTGACTAACTTCTTTGGTTTGATGTGGGGCTCCTGACAGATGTGTTGAGATTCACACCTTCTGATGTGCTGGATGATTCATCTCACGGTGCAATTATCACTTGAAGCTTGTTTATTTGTTGATTGTTTGTATTTGAGTTGTATATGTGTGTGTACCCAGAACCCTGTTCAAATCTAATGCATAGAAACGTAATGGAGTTTTGTTCTGATTAGGAATGTTAAGCATGTGAGCTGCTCTGGTTTCCACAGTTGGCGACTGGGCGGTTTATGCAGCGTGTGCTAATTTCTTCTTGTTTCTTACTTGTTTGGGTCTTCCCATTGAGGCTGTTTGTGGTGGTGCTTTTTGTGCAGGCGAGCAGCATGATGGGAAGTTCTGCTGGTTCTGCTGTCAGAAGCATGTGTTTATGTTGGATCCATTGGCCCGCGGTGCATGAGCAGATCGATTGGCTGGATTCATTGTTGTTATCAGATGTTTTTGAAGGCTATTCTGGGTCTCCCGGGCCTTCCAACGATGCCCCTGTGCTTATACAGAGAAAAACAGCTCCACGCTTAGTGAGGATTATGGTTTTGGGTTGGGTTTTTAGTCCAAAATACGGAAAGCGTACATGTGCTTTAGTTGTGCATTGGAAGGTCTGTGCGCGGAGGTGTGTAGACCTACATATGGATCTATCTAAAAATATCTGACCCTGGGTTATGTCTGTAATATGATTGTGGTCTCAAATGTGACTCTCCGTGCAATTTTCTCCATAAATCTATTTACCCTCCATTTCTTCCAGCGTGGATCTCGGAGGCTTACTCTCATCCTTTATTCCAAACACCACTCAGCTTCCCAAGGGCCGATGCATGAGTGTTTTCTGCAGAACACACGCGCATGCGCTCTGCCGCGCCTCAAGGACACCTGGTCAACATTTACAGCAGCATTGACGGTTTTATATAGCCAGAGTTATCACCTGCTATACCGCCCGCCCCTTTCCAGCGCTCCCTATATTAACACTGTAATTAACATACCTACTTACACGCTGCAGTTTTCCTGTTAACGATGTTGATTTAAAAACAGAAGGTCTGCAGGGTCGCATGTCTTACGCTCGCGATTGTCCTCTGAAGTTCACAGGGCTTTAGGTTTGAGAACGGGGCGTTTACGTTTGAATCTTATTTGAAGGCTCGCCAAGCAGAACGAGTGCACAAATCTTTAGTTACCCGAGGCTGATTTCACCCAGTGGGACCCGCGTACCTTGGAGATATGATTTATTCAGCATTGCCAATTTTCCCACCTGCCCCGCAGTTATTGCAGCTTGAGAAAGCGGATCTCTGACCCATTTTCTCAAACAGGATTTGATCCGTTTTATCATAACAGTGCTTTAGGAGTTCCAAATCCTATCAACAGACAGGCTGCAGGAAAACGAGCTGAACGGAGCGTCTGGGCTGCGTTTGGTCAACATGAGACATCTGTCCATCTGCTCACAGACAGTGAGGTGCTTCTGACTCGGTCTGCTGGGCTCCTCTGTGGCGTTCAGAAATAGAACGTCGCTTTCCCAGCTGGTTCACCATGCGGTGATTTAGATTTTCGAGTCCGCAGGAGTTGTGTGGAGTGTGAAAACACAGCGTGGTTCCAATTCTTCATTTTCTGCTATTTTAGGCCCATATTTGGTACATTTGGCCCTTTTCACACAGAGGGCAGAGGTAATTTATTCTGCATGTTTGCGGAACCTTCCACGAATGAGATCTTTCATATCTCATAATTGTTTCTCCCACACAAATACATTTTTTGGTTAATTCTTCTGCGTCGTAGATGTTTCTCCTGAGAGAAAGATCAGAAAAGATCTCAACAGTGTCACAAACTGAGCTCGCATTTGCAATCTGCAATTAAGTCACTATTGTTAAATATTACATTTGCCTAAAAGATTATAGCTATACAAACTAAATGAAGACTGTGGCACTATTAAATTAATGTATTTCAAGTGTCTCAAGGGCCAGCGGAGTTCGTTTCTGCAACGTTTCTGCAATGTTGCCACAGAATTTTGAGGCTTTGTCCGAGGGCACCATGGTTATAGTTTATGTAGACCCAAAACTTTAGGGGTTTGAACCTGTAACCTTTCAGTTTCTAGTCCAAACCGTAATCCACTTGACAACACCTTCCTAATACATGACCTGACATTTGAACCTGGAACTGCAAGCTGTCCGTGTCTTTCAGCTGCGTGTCCACCACGCACCCAGAAGCACAGCAGGACAGAGGGATGGATGTTCTCTACATGCTCCTCATTAGTTCAAACAGAATGTGAGGACATTTCATTTACTGACCAAAAAAGAGACCCCAGGGAAGCAGCAGGTAGCATTTATAAGTGAGCTTGTTACTTGTCCTTTGTCCTCTTTCTGCTGTTTTTCCAGCACACAGCGGCACAGCACGGCTATTGTAATCACTCTGTCATCATTACTCAGCTGCTGGATCACCTACTCCATTAAAACAGCTTGCAGCTCTTGCTACCTGGGGATGAGTAATTTCTCTGCGGGCGTCCGCCCTGCCTTCACGCCTCATTAGCTGATTTCACAAGCCCCTCTCCTCCAGCCCGGCGAGGGGAGACGCTTCACTGTCTTCTGCCCGGCGGTGGAATACAAACCAGTCGCTCCATCCCGGGATAAAGCAAACCTCATATCAAATATTCACACACACCACTGGATCTCTGCTTCAGTCTGACAGCACAGCTAGATTCATCAGAGGACAGCGAGTCACATGACCGTGATTCAGGGTGACAGGACAGGGCTACATATTCAGTACATTATTCTTTCAGTGCAATTAGCCTCTGTGTGTGAGATGAATAAAGTGTTGAAGGTATGATCTGTTTATACGCTGTGTCTCCTGCCTCGGGACGCTTTTTCCTCTTTTAAACCTTGCTTGGTTGAGTTGATGTTGAGGCTGCGCTAGAACTGGTTGATTTTGTGTTGTCAAAAATGATGTCAATATGTGCCAGAATTCCCAGCCATAAACCGTAGAACACATGGCTAAATTTACACACTCCGATATTGAGCAGATCCAAAATCCAAAACGTAGGAAGATGTCAGAATCATCTGTCTCGGGAGAATGATTTTTCCACTGGATGGAAGAGAACCTCTGACATGTGAGACAACTGTGAAATTATTTTCGGAGGAATGAATCCATCTTCCGCAGGAATAGTTCCACATCCGACAAAAAGAAATAAAAATTGTGAAATCGCAGAGCAATCAGCGATCAAAACGGGACGGAACCAAATTACTACAGAGCTTCAACTTTCATCCAACAGAAACTACAGTTTCATCCGCCTGTACAGTGATGCAGTGTAGAGAAAGAGAAAACTAACGCTGCAGAATAAAGGAGTCCCTCAGGAGTTGATTATGGAGCATAAAATTGCATAATGTGGTAATTTCAAATGCAAACGTGCAGGACAAGCGTTCTAGCGTCTGACTTACAGGCAAGAGCTAAATGTGACCTGTAAGCATTCTTTAAACATAATGACACCGTAGTTCACCGGAGGTAGAATCTGTCCACATTAATGTGTGTGAAGATAAAGATGAAGATGTGTGAATGTGGATTCTCTCTCTCTCTCTCTCTCTCTCTCTCTTTCTCTGCTCAGGCTTGAATATTACATACACACACATGCTGTAGACCCCTGCTCTCCTGTTTCTCATCTGCACCTCACTCACACACACACACACACACACACTCCAGGTACGTGTGGTTGCGTAAACAGAAAAACATCCTGTTGGACTGTTTCATAAAAGCTTGTGTCAATAAATGAATTACAGTAATATTTACCCCCAAATTAATAGGAAGTGATCACCATGTTGATTTGTGATATCATGACATGGCATTTGTTTTCTCTGTGATTCCATATGTAAAGGCACTCAGTAATTCATGTTTACAGGGATATCTTGAGAACTGTGCTTCTGTCACCCCGTATAACCCATAACTGACTGGAAACACAGTCAGTGTCTCCCAGTCACACTTATGACCAGACTCAGCTCACCAATAGCTGTTCGCGGTGTTTAATAATGATGTAAAGGTT
Organism: Botia kubotai; assembly: GCA_036877585.1. Taxonomy (NCBI): domain Eukaryota; kingdom Metazoa; phylum Chordata; class Actinopteri; order Cypriniformes; family Botiidae; genus Botia; species Botia kubotai. The sequence continues at coordinate 8,956 of JAZGTI010012750.1, forward strand.
TTTCTGTTTGTTTCTTAGTTATTCGTTCTTTCAGTTACATGACAGAATGTGTTTTCACCTCTCAGGCAACACACACACACACACACACACGTAGTATATGTAGCATGTAGGTGTATATATAATATATATAATAAATACAGCCACACTTCTGCTAAGGAAGTATTCTGTTAAGGCCACATATTTTTGCTCCACATTTACGCACTGTTGACAACCGAATCTACTTGCGTATCACTAGAACAATCACAGGATGTTTCGGGGAAAACGGATCAATAGCAATTTGCCTGTTGGTTTCATTTCTGTGGCTGTGATTTTGTGCGCGTGTGTTCTTCAGCTGAAGTCTGTCTGAGAGGATCTCATTGCTGTTTGATGCATGTGATTCATGCAGATATTGGCTCATTATGGCCACTTCACTGTGACCGCAGCGTGATGGACTGATGTAATTACAGTTGTGTGTTTGCGCGCCACATCGGCGGGTTAACAGCTCTGAAAATCTGAATATTAATAAACGCACGACGTTCAGCTTCTATACTGATTAAACGCCGAGCTCCAATTGAAATCCACACGCGTTTGTATAAGAGTCTGATTTAACTGAGACCGGCTTGATTTTTAGTTTGCCTGAGTGAATAAAACAAATCTACGCTGACCGTGCTGTGTTTCCGCATACAGATGAACACATGAAATACATTTCTCTCTGATGTGGAAGGCAGATCGTCTTGGAAATGCCCCGAGGGTCGAATTAAACCTGGATGATGGTTTGAATGTTACTCAGAAGTTCCTGTCAGATTCTGAGAGATTAAACCGGGCATGTGGCCTCGCTGATCTATGGTGGCCATTTTGCTTTAGGGTGTTGTACGACGTGTCTGGCTGCAGTGTCATGTGATATAATGTGTGCTGAATATGATGAGTTTCTGACAAAGCCTCGTGCACGGAAATAAATGGATTCTGATAGTAGTTTCCTTTGATCGGCTCCTTTAGCCTTTTCTGTTCCCTTAATTACCATATATAACGTATTCATGTCTTTTCATGCACCATGAAAAGAGAAAAGTAATGAAATTTGTATCTGGATTCTGCTCGCGGGAGGTAAATCCCTCTCGGCTTGATGTAACTGTGTGTTTGATATCTCCAAAGGCCAAACTTTGCTAACTGTTGGTCTGAAAGTGACAATAAAGGATAACAAGATGATTATAAGGAAGTGGCTCGTCAAACCGAAGCGCCTCGTGCAGCTGGAGTCAGAGACTCGAGGTCTCGGTTGTTCCAGCACTGAGGGAACGTCACCAGGGAAGCAGATAGGGGTGAGAAGATGGATGAAAGGTTTGTCCCTACATGACGGCGAGTGCCTGGAGAAGATAAGCATGAGCCACAAGACGTTCTCCGCCTGGAGGAACACGGAGGAACACGGAGGTGAGGCTTCATTCATTAGCACAGCACAGAACAATGCACACTCTTTTGAAGGCTCACGGGAGCAGAGGATTAAGAAGAACGGAGATCAATACGGTTCACTACGGTGGCTTGTTTGTACAGAAGCAGAGAAGATTATGAACAAACACAAGTGAACATGTGGGTCTTACGCAGGCTTTACCCCCTCCAAAACATACATTTACCTCATAAATGCGCAGAGTTTGTTCTCACAAGTTTGTAGCCCAGATAGTAGAAGAAAAATAATTTCATACGGGTTTCTTTCTAGTTCTCAAGGTTTCATGTTTTTATTTTCATTTTTAAATGCAGAGATGTATTCGTGTTTTCTCTAAAGACTTGTGTTTGCATGTACCTGCTGCTCTCTGACACCCAAACAACATCAACTAGACGACCCCTCTCTGTAAAACAAGACACTCGACCTCGGCCAAACCGAGGAGCGACAAAGACATAAATCTTTAATTGATGAATTGCAAATAATGAACACAATATGCAAGCAGTGCTGCCAAACGTCAACGTTGAATTGTTCTGTTTGTGTTTGTTCTTCATTGTTCTCTGCTGTTCTTTGTATTGCGTGTACGACGACTGGACGGCGTAAATGAGACGGAGTTTGAAGGTTGCTTGTGTGTCAGTCTGGACTCCTTCCAGCCGGGTTATTGTGCTATTGATCCTTGTAGAGTTTCACCACATTTGTGCTGTATTCCAGAGCCCATTGATTTTTAAGACCGCTCTTGTATAAATGGCTTGAACTTTATTGGGTTTGTCGCTGGTGGAATCACACGTCTCAGAACTGAAATTGGAGGCGTGTTTAAAGCAGCGAGCTTGTCGTTTGCCCTGCTGGTCAATAGATCAATGTAATGTTCACGGATGAAGATGGCTTTGTTTACACGGTGGTTTAATTTGCCACTTTCTGGACAGTAAACAGAAGAGTAATTATCCACCTGCGCTGATGTTTTCTATATGATCAGAAGCTTGTTTGTGTAATTCCTCTCTGCTTGAGGTATCTATCAACACTGAGTACAGAAACAAACACTGCTTGTCATTTTTAACTAGTACCTCAATTTTCCATCATCTGCTGCAGACTAAATAAACATTCAGATTAAATAAACATTCAGAGTTAGGATTTCTAATCTCATTGTTTTTAAAATGCACTCTGTGGCAGATGCCCACAATACTATAAAGAACATAACGCTCCCTCAGCACCAGCCAAAATTCAGCTCCAGAAAAAACAACATTTCAAATATAAATATTCATCAGTTTCTTAATTCTCACAGATGAGCTTCTGCTTCACTTTGTTGAGCTTTGAAAAGTAAGGCATTGACTAATGTCATGTGACCAACAAATCTGTTTCATGGAGACCATCAAGTGAAGTTCCAAAATTTGCATACTGGAAGCAAATGTATACATCTATTAAACATGCCAAAAAGCTGCATTGTGCAGCGACCATAAGCTTAACGGATGCATTTAAAAAACCTGCATTTAAGTCTTTATCAGGCTGTTTCAAAACTCTACAGTGCAGATTGTTATGTTAGCAGCTCGTGGCTTCATCTGGTCTTCTCTGCCTCTGAGATGGACTGACAGACTGGTGACGACCCACGCCAGAATCAATACAACACAGACCATTTGCTATTCCAGTCAGAGCAGCTTGGTTCCCACTGAACTGTAGTTGATGCATACCAAAGACGCACACAATGGCCGCTCTCCTGTGTCATTATGTCAGCGATGCAGCATCTATTCAGCAGTAGATAATCTGCTCATCTGTCGACTTCAGACTCTGGTTTAAAAAGGAGGGGATAAAGAGATTGTTTATGTGTGCATAAGATAAGGTGATCGCTACTTCAAGCATACAGTCAGCGGCGTGACTGTCCTGTATGCAAACTTGGAATATTTAAAGCTGCGATTCGTAACTTTTTGGGTTAAAAATGAAAGAAATGTAGTTGGGATCAAGTAAATAACAGATCGTCTTATCTTACTGGCAGGGATAAGTTTATAATAATTATTTATACATTGAGATGTCATGTCAGATTTCCCGGGAAATGCCAGTTTGGCTTCATTTGACCTAACTGGATTCCCATGAAGCATGTAAAGTAAGCTGCAATTACATGTTTCAAACAGAGATGGCGGTAGAGAGGCGATAGTTACAGAGCGCAGCTTTAAAGAAAGTTCTGTGAAGCCTGTTATGAGCACATTATGCTACATGAGACAAGCAGGGAAGATGCGTGTCGTGTGTCAAACGGTTGTTGACATGTCACATGACTGTTTCGACGTATTCTCAGGTGTGTGTACGATTGTTGTTTCTCTAATTTACGCCAACAACGTCTTCCACACGAGCGCTCGATTCGCTTAGACATGATACTGATGTCAGGCATCAAATGCAAAAGTAAAGCCGGCTGGGAAACAGCGGGAACGCGAGGCGCTCACCATCTGTGCTGATGACCTGCCAAACACAGACTCACCATCATCATCACTCACAGAGTCTACTGAAGACACCTGACCACTCATTTGTCCATCTGCCAGAGCTGGACCAGGCCGCTTCTGGCATCGTCTGATTGGCCCGCTGAGATGCCCATCATTTCAGCCAATCGGTGGTGCAACAGTGGAATGTAACGTTGCCGCGTGACTTGTCTGATATGACACTGATGTAGGGCAGACTGAACTGTCTGTAACTTGTATTTATAGTAGGTAGAGACAGATTTAAACATAATGTAGCATTAGCAGACTTGTTGGCATCGTTGTAAACAAAATCATCTAGGAGACGTTTTCAAAAGATGGTTATTCTGAATAAGATGTACAGTGTTTTATCAGCATTAAGATATTGAGTTATTTTTGTACTGAATTAAGTAATAGAACGCTAAATTACTTACATGGTCCATGTCAGGATGTATAATCATCTGGTACAGCTTTTGATTACAGGGCTAATTTAGCATGACATATTACATGAAATACAGCTCAGTTCAATTCAGAATCCCCTCACTGCCTTATTCAGTTCTATTGAAGAGTGTAGCAGCCCTGGACTGTTTTGCTGTGGGGTAGCCTGCATAAATAATTCCCTGAGGTAAAGAGCACAACGTACCGCTTGTATAAAATAAGATTTCAATTGATTAACTGCCATTCCTGGAGGAGGGAGTTGATATTCGTTCAAAAGCATCATGTTTTGTGCACTGAAGGATTATGGGAGGCTTGCGTGAGGTCTAAGGTTAGTGCTGTAATACGTTTACTCTGAAGTTCCTCTGGCTTCTGGGAAACATCATTAAGCAAGCCGGGTCACGGAGGTACAGAGCACTGTGGTGAGTCTGATTCCTCATCATCCTCTTGATGTTTAGCATGTGTGATTTGTCATTCTCTCCTGAACAGCGTGTCTGACCCCACGGACAGACGTTGCCAAAAGTTGCCTCGAAATATAACAGTGGAAAGATCCCGCTAAAACGATTAGACCAGCTTTAATTTTCATGCTCCTGCTGGAGGAGCTTCCTGGAGGAGCACGAAGAACGTCTTTAGCCTTTGATGCTGATCACGGTTGGGAAGCCTCATGGGGACACCAGCCTCCAAAACACAATATATGACCTCTGCTGGTCTTTCCTGCAGGGTGCACTCAAAGGTGAGGGTGTGGTCGCTGGTAAGCATCCGTACGGGGCGATCAAGTGATAGCTGACTGCTTTATAGTGACCTATAGTTAAAGAGTGGAGAGGGAGGGAAAATGAAAGGGCCAGGAGAGACTGGAGAGAGAACTGGTGTGTTTCAGAGAGCTGTCAACAGAGAAGCTTGTCTGTGTCTGATTGATGCATGAGTCTGCCTGGAGATTCCAAACATGGTCTAATATACTAATATGATGGTCTCCCCATATACTGCCTGATAAAACACTACTGTTTCCTTGTGTCCCTGCTTCAGCTTCTGCCGTTGCTGTTTCCCAATCACAGCCACAATAGTGGATCTGAAGATGAGTAATGACTGAGGCCTGCCTAATAAACAGTCATTTATTAGTTTTCTAAAAGTTAGCTGAAAGGGATGACGCAAAAATACAGTGTCATTTGTAAAACGTCTGAATAAGTTAATAGTCAGATCTTAAAAAGACTTAATGAAGTATTTTATTTTCCCGTTGTATACAATAACAAAAAAGTCAGAGCAATACAGCAGTATTTTTACACATACCACGGTACCATGAAGTATTCTCCAACACATACCGTGAACCAAAGTATTACCATCATGGTATCACGGTACACGGCTTTTTCTGAGAGTATTCTGAGATTCTTGAACAGTCTGCAGGGCTCACATACAGTAAAGGGTCGTGTAAACTCTGTGGTGTGTTTGTCCTGCTGGGAAATCAGAGCGTCTTGTGACATCACTGCAGATGATCTGCCGGGATTGCTTTTGAAGTCCCTCAGCGTTTCACTGGCCGCTGTGTCGTGTTATTCAGAGCGTGTGTTTGTCTTTGTGACTTCGACTTGAGCGAGTCACAGACCAGATGCTAGTGATTGCATCAGCATCATCAAATATTTCTGAGTGGAAAGTAGAAAAGTAGGCTATGTACTTCTCAAACGCGCCGTTTTATAGGATTGTGAGCTACGACTTGCAGCAGTAATTGTTGAAGACAGATATGATGTATTTCTTTTGGCGAGAGAGACAATGAAATTTGCGCTCATTTAAAATAAAATAACCCCGCGGCGATAGTAACTGTGACTAACCGTCAGAAGGAGTGAAGAACAGCATCAGTGTTTCACTCGAGCGAGAGGTTACGGTCGTGTTCCTGATTGATTCCCTCATTAGCTGCATGGATACACTCTCACGCACTCCAGTTTCCATCCTGTTAACCCAGCTGAAGGTTGTGTGGACACACATCTTCTGTCTGAAAGACTTTCTTTGTAATGGCACATATGAACATCCTTCTGCAACAGCTGAAAAGCTACATACTCTAGCAAACAGGTCTGATATTAATGATGGTGTTGGCTAAAGATACATCTGGAAACCAGGTCTGATGAACATGGTCTGATCTGGTTCTCACTAGTGGCCTGAAAGATCTCAGAGAGTACAGGACAGCTCTCATCAACACCAATGTTTCCTCAAG
>JAZGTI010012751.1:0-15429 GCA_036877585.1 Botia kubotai
TTTGTATTTCTCCTAAGCAAAGAAACATCTGAGACATCTAAGATACTTAAATGAGACAATCGAGATCTCCACCGAATCTCCTGAGTGTAGTCGTGTGCACATTAAAGAGTCGGTTCATGTAGAGTTAGTACAGGTGTCTGGATTGCACTGGTGGAGTTAAGCTGTAGAGTCAGAGTTATGCGTGCAGATTTAAGTACTTGACTGCATCCTCCTAAATCTCACACTCGTAATGGAGTGACAGGTTCAGAAATTACCGCATGCAAATTGCGGTTTTATTTTGTACCTCATTTGCATATTTTTAGCGATGCTATAGATTAAAGCATCTGCTTAATGAATAAATGACTTAGTTCCAAACCATTTCTGACAGCACATGCCAATAAACAATAAATCTGTTGCCCCATAAGCAATTCTTCTATCATAGATAGCCCCAAACTCACCTAACAGCAAACATTCTCAGAACATTGGCCAACGTTCTGTTAAAGTTCTCTCAAAGTTATCAAAAAAAGTTATCTTAAACGTAACGTTATTGTTTATACGTAAATCTGTAAATATGAAATACTGTAAAAAGCGTAATAAATTTTATTTATATAAATAAAATTAAAATAGTAGAATGTTTTTTACTTTATCATATATATATGATTTTATATATCATATGTATCAAAATGTTATTTTTAAGCTGTTAGTGGAAAGCTTTAAAAACGTTTTATAAAAAATATGTATTGTTTCTAAAACCAAACAATTATTATTAACATTATTATTCATGTTAATAATAACGTTAATGTCTAAAAAACTGGGTGTTTTAAAGGTTCTTAAAACTTTCAAAATTTTTCAATGTTTTTGTAACTTAATGGAAACGTTAGGGAAACATTCTCACAACCTAAAATTGTTGGAATGGTGAGACCCTTATCCTCTGATTACTCCAGGTGGCTTGTGCCTGTAATCAGTGTCTCTTACTGTAACACTGCTGATTTTCTAATGGAAATGAAAATGTTTGGAATAAAACGCAATAAAACTCGCCAGCTAAACTGGACGGGAAGGAATGTTTATCCGCTTGCCCTTAAAGAGATGCGTTGCCTAAATCAAAACCTTTTCTTGTCCTTAAATGGTTGCTTGAGAAATCCTGCTTGATGTGCCATAAGAGCTGGCAAACAAATATGATTTAGAGTCCTGTTGAATATGTTCACACAGCGCACGGGCTTTGATTTTGTGTAAACATTTGATTGGCTGGGTGCACAAGTGGATGTCCCGGGTTAAGTAATCTGTATGAATTAATCGATAACAATCTTTGAAGGTGACGCAATATAAACATTACAGAATTGTGCTGGTGATTTGTTTTTGTCTTACATAACTCTATCTAGGAGTTTCGGGGTGCACCCTACCTAGAAATCACTCAGTTGTTTTGAAACGTTCCCCGAAATATTGTGTTTTTAAACATGACACGGTCATTAATCAGAGCTCAAGATCTGATTAAAAAACCGTCAAGCAGAAAAAACAACATCTAATCTTTCAGCACCCCCGTCTTAAAGGTAAAATTTGTTTTGGAAAGTATTTTATTAACGTAACTGTATTAACTGTATTAACGTAATCCAATCAGATGACGGGTATAGTAAATAAATCTGGTTTGCTCCCAAGCTAATGATGAACATTTCCCTAACATTTCCCTTACATGTTTATAATGTTATTTTAAAAGTTCTAGGAACGTTCAAAACTTCCGTTCAGACTTCTGGATTCTGTGTAACATTTTTAAAATGTTCTACTAACTTGTGAATAATGTTATATGATATATAATGTTAAAATCATTCTACTAATGCTGCAAAAATGCTTTTTTATAACCTTGAGAGAACTTTTAACAAGTTACCCAACGTTCTGAGAACGTTCCCTGTTAGCTGGGCTGTAGCCTAATTAAGAACTAAAGTATTTACAGACTTGACCAGAGGCATGATGTCGGAACAACTATTGAAGTGAGTTGAGGTGAACAGCTGTTTAAATACGCAAGTACTTTTCCTGAACTTCCTTCCGGAAAGCTTTCATGTCTGTAGTGTTTGTACTCTCAGCCTTTTCCAGCCTGATTAGCACGACACAATGAACTAAATAATTAAAGGCCGTCGTGATCATACATGATTTAGCATGTCCTGTTGGCACACTCCCTTATTTAGACATCCAGATAAAGGATATTGTTGTTTGCCTTTGAGCGCACTTAAGCCAGAGACTTTAGTCAGCTGTACTCTGGAAATGAGGTCAGATGACCTTCTTCCTTGAACTATCATCGATTGCGCTGAGATTTAACATCCGTGTCTGGGCTTATTCGAACTGTATTGACTGCTCACGGTCTCAGTTTCCAGAGATCTACTAAGGAAACCGACAAGATTGTCCATTATTCAGGTGAAGTGTAATGCATTTTCTGAGGCTTAAATTCTTACGTGTAATGCAGTTTTATTGCAGAGGCTTTAATGAGGTAAATGTGAAGTATAAAAAGCATGCAGCTGTTTGGTTGTTCATTCTTTTTGAGCTGTCAGATTTTCCCTGATGGTGTTCTGTGTTTTGGTCCTGAAGGGTGCAGGTGGATGGGCTGCTCTGGTTCTGGTTGGATGAGGGCCCAGCTTTAAGATGCCTGGCCCCCTGCCCCGGTACCTGTCTCAGTGATGAAGAGCACCCCTACCATCTTCCTCCTCACTCTATCTGTCTTGTGCAGAGCTGAGGTACTGATCAATACACATTTCTAAGTCTACAGGATATGTGTTGCTATATATATATATATATATATATATATGTGTGTGTGTGTGTGTGTGTGTCTGTGTGTGTGTGTCTGTATACATGTATATATACCATGTATGTATTTATAATGCCATATATATATATATATATATGTTTTAAAAGATTATAAATAAAAAGATGTTTTTTTATAGCATAATGTATACACATGATTTGTGCATAATAACACCAGTGCTACATATGCGTGAGGAAGTCAATAGGGCCAGTTTTGATTTAACTGTTGACTTAGAGAAAGGTGCAGCTCATGGGATAATGTGTTTTAGAGTGTGAGCAGCAAGACGGTGAAGGACACTGTGCAAGAATGGAACAGGTATCAGAGCGAGTGTCTAAAGAAGATAAGCTCACAACCCACCCCCTCAGGTAACCCTGTGTGTGTGTGTGTGTGTGTGTGTGTTTCTATACCAAAAGAGCTGCTTGAAATTGTACGTACAGTATAAAGGGAGATAAACACTATGATCTCCACTATTAGATAATAGATATATTATCTTCTATTCATATTTATTATGGTTCTCATATGTAATTCTGTATGTTTATAAAGACACTTTCAAATAAGGAGTATATACAATATTAGCCTTATCAAACAGATCTTTGGGATGTCTTGTCCTTATTATTATTATTTACAATTTAATATTATATCAATTTTCCGTTTGCACAATCTCTGTTCAATCTCTCCAGGTTTGTTTTGCAAACCCATGTTTGACATGTACGCTTGCTGGACGAATGGCGCTCCCAACACAACTGTAAAAGTACCGTGCCCTTGGTATCTGCCCTGGTATGATCAAGGTACAGCAGTCGTTCCTTTACGTTTAGCGTACATTATTTTATTTACACCCTATTAGCGTCAGTAAATCTACTATGTAACTTGTCTGTGTATAGATTTTTAAAACCGGTGGTACGTTTGAAGCTGGTTAGACAACATTGCGTTCACATCGCACTCAAGTAAAAACCGAGTGAAACTGGATTACAGCTAAAAGGCATATAATGTGTTATTTTGCTGCCTTGCTAATTGTCTGTAGTGCGTAATGGGTTTGTGTCGCGGGAATGTGGTCCAGATGGCCAGTGGCTCACTGCCAACAACAGTCGCACCTGGAGAGATCACTCACAATGCAATGCAGACAGCAATCAGCAGATAGCGCAGGTAAAACACAACTATTCCACATTTCAGGGTATAAATACACAATTACTCAAAATGAATTCTGTAAATATTTGTTTTGTTTTGAAACTTGTATTGTTTTTTATTTTTTTAATTCTGCTTCCCGTCTTTCCAGTTCAGATTCCAATTCTGTTGAATACGGTCAATTATATTTTACATTTCAAATTAAATTCCATTTACATTAAAAGACAGACGAGTTATTGATTCCTGAATTTAGCACCACCCTGTAGTCTGCTGAATAAAACAGACTTAAGTAGATTTATCCAGCTAACAGGGAATGTTCTCAGAATGTTGGCTAATGTTCTCTACAAGTTCTATCAAAACATTTTTGCAGTGGCGTTATTAAAAAATATTTTTAACATTATATATCAAAAAATGTTATTCTTAAGTTGTTAGTGGAACGTTTTAAAAACATTACAGAATTAATGTTTTTAACCAAGCTATAACGTTAATACAACGTCTGAAAAATTAATGTTTAGAACATTCCTAGAACATTCAAAATAACATTTTTAACTTAACGGAAATGTTAGGGAAGCGTTCTTACAGCCTGAAATGTTAAGCTGGGATCACACCATGCATGCAGTAGCATATTGCTAGCAATGTTAAAATCATGGGTTTGATTCCCAAAAGAACACATGAACTGATACACAACAACCTTATGCACTGTACGACGCTTTTAGCTGTAGCGTCTGCCAAATGCTTAAAGGTCAGGCATATAACAGCATTAAGGTCTGTTTAGAGCACAGCTGTACTTGTAAACTGATCCCTCCTGGTGTCTGTCATGCCTTTAAGAGTGTTACTTAACAACAACACTCCAGCATAGAGTCGGCTTGTGTTTGTATAATGCGGTTTCTTCACCCTTGTGTCTTCACAGGAGAATCAGATGCTGATTTTGGCCTATTTCAGGGTGATATACACAATTGGCTACTCGCTGTCTTTGGCCAGCCTGTCTTTAGCGCTAGTCATTCTTCTCATATTCAGGTGAGTCACAGGTCAGCTGAGACTAAAACAGCACCACAGTCCAGACCTCTGATTGGTTAGTCACGCGTCATCAAGGCAGAACATGTTGCGAATGTCAGAAGCAAAACAAAACATTGTGTGAAGGCCCCAAATGATCATTACAAGTGACGAAAGACTAGTGTTTCGAATGCTGGAGAAATCAGTGTGCTGTTGTGAATACTTCATTCCCCCGAGGATATGTCGCGTTCGTTGCGTGTATTTGTATCTGTCTGTATTTTTTTTACTGCTAATGACATTGTGCTATTTAGCCAGAGGCTACCAAAATATTTGTGGTGACAGTTATCTCTTTTTTAAAAATGTTAGGGCATGTTGTCAGCGTGTATCCAGCTTACAGGAAACATTCTCTGAACGTTTCAAATGTAATGAAACGTCCTCTGAAAGTTATCAAAAACGTTCTTGCAGTCAAAAACGACATTAAAAGTTATCAAAAACGGGATGTTCTTTAAAAAAAATTAAAAAAATAAATAAAAACGTTAGTGGTATGTTTTTCTAACATTATATATCATATGTCAAAAACGTTATTTTTAAGTAGTTGGTGGATGTTTTATAAACGTTACAGAATTTTAAATAATTGAATAATGTTCCTACAACCAAGCCAAACCGTCTAAAAACTTTTTGAACATTCCTAAAACTTTCTAAATAACATTTTGGTTACTTAATTGAAATGTTACGTATAAATCTTCTTACAACCTAAAATTATTAGCTGAGTATAAGCTACTGTGTAAGCTAGCTGTGAAAGTCTTATGCAGATATACAGTATTATTCCAGTAACTATGTCACATCTATTGTACTTGTATTTCTACAATAGCATCTGTTTTCAGTGTGATCTCAGACTGTACCTGTTTGTGTGTAATTACACAGGAAGCTTCGTTGCACACGCAATTACATCCACAGCAACCTGTTTGCCTCATTCATCCTGCGAGCTCTGTCCATCCTCACGAGAGACGCTCTGCTCATGAAAGACGCTCCAGAGTTCAGAGACAACAAAGATGTTTCCATCGTTCTGAGTGACCAGGTATCTGAACACGTGCTGATAACCCTACACACACACACACACACACACACAACTTAGTGAGCTGTCTCTGGTTCAGTGGATATTAGGTAGTTGATGAAGTTGAAGAATCATAGAATAGATAAAAAGGTTTTGCAACAAAGCTTTTGTGTTGTTCTGATTGCTTTGTTTTAATACTCTAACTCTTACTCATAACACTGTAAAGCTATTTTTTCATACAGTAAACTTACATTAAACCCCCACAGCTGATGTCAAGCTGTCGCGTGGCCCAGGTCCTCATGCAGTACTGCGTTGGGGCCAATTACTATTGGCTCCTGGTGGAAGGTCTGTACCTTCACAACCTCCTGGTACTGATGGTCTTCTCGGAAAACAGTTACTTCTGTGTATACGTCGTCATCGGCTGGGGTGTGTACACAGACACACACACACACACACACAAACACAACACACATCTCATTCTCTGATCAATACAACTGAAAAATTAAAAAGCACATGATTTGTTGTATTTGGCACTCGTCTCTGTACACCGAAATGCTAAGATCTTGAACAATGATCACAATGATGTTTTCTGTGATGTTGTTCATGAAAAAACTAAACGCTGACAAAGGTGTCGTGTGTGTTTTATGGGATGGTGTCCAACAGGAACACCTGTGCTGTTTGTGGTGCCCTGGATTGTAGTGCGCTACCTGTATGAGAACACGAGGTAAAAGTGCACCAGTAAACAGGAGGCAACTCTTTCATGTGGTTACAGTGTAAGATCTGTGGCATGTAACAATAAATGTGTTTGCACTCTGAAGGTGCTGGGAGATCAATGAGAATATGGCTTATTGGTGGATCATCAGAACGCCAATACTTCTGGCAATTTTTGTGAGTGTTCCTTTGCATTTAAATTTTACATTTTTAAATTTAAATTTTTTAAATTTAAATTTTAAATTTATCTTCACTTGTCTTAAACTTTCATTTTGTCTGATTGTGTTTATAGTTGGTCACATGTGAATGCATGAGATCTTCTTTTGTGTATTTTCATGTAATTAATTGTCTCTGACAGAATGAACTACAATGATTATTAGCACCACTGTCTCAGCTAGCAGGGAACGTTCTAAGAACATTGGCTGATGTTCTCTGTCAAAGTTCCCTCAAAGTTCTCAAAAACGTTCAGCAGTAATGTTAGTAGAACGATTTATTGACGTTATGTATCATATACATCAAAAACGTTCTTTAATTGTTAGTGGAATGTTTTAAAAATGTTCTTACAACCTAAAATTGTTAGCTGGGGTACCATTAAGCAGATGCTAAGCACTGTTATGTGTTAGACTTCTCCTGCATTTCCTTCATGGTTTCACATGACAGTTTCTGCTAGCAGTATGAATAACCAGTTCAAAATATTCTTCTTCATGAATTAAACATGAAGGACTCATTACTGCAGAACATTCTTGAGGAACTGCTTCACTGCACTCTAGATCTGAACGAGGGTCTTATGGAGATCTGTCACGTTGAGCTTAAAAGAGTTTGAAGTGATGTGAATGTGTTGAATTATGTTGAAGAATTGTTAATGAATACATTTATATTTCCAGGAAGAGCCTGAAATTTTGAGCCTGATTTTCCTGCTTGTAAATTATCTGTATGTAATATATATTTTTCAGGTGAACTTTTTCATATTTTTAAGGATTATTCAGATCCTCATCTCTAAATTAAAAGCACATCAGATGAGATATACAGATTATAAATTTAGGTAAGAATTTAACCATGTTTTAATTACATCAATTACATCAAATAATTACATGATTAATTACATCATTTGTTTTCAGGTGACTACATGAAATTATTTGTTTTGCAATGTTTTTTTTCCTGTATGAAAATAAATCTGAATTATAATTATTACCACCTCATTGTGGATTTATAATTTGCTTATAACTACATTAAAAATCGTCCCTTAAATCCCTAATGTTTGCTTTTTCCCACCAAAATATCCAGTTCTGATTCTGGATTACATAAACCGGAACTGTGTGACTTAAAGTGGCTTAGAAAGCCTTCAATGTTTCAGCAGTTGTTTTTATCTTAAAATGCCACCCTTGGGCAGAGTGTGTTTTAGAGACCATTCTCATCGAACCAAAAACTATGTTTTAGATCTTCAAGCCTAAATCCAGTTTAATGACAGTGAGAAACACAAGAGTTGATTGCAATATAACAAGCAGCGTTTGCATATGTGTAGGAAGCAATCACAGAGGCCAATTAGTGTTCAATTAACACCAACAGTGTTTCACTGCTGTCATTTAACCTGCCTGTGAAAACCTTTAGACGCTTGAACGTGTTTTGAAATTCATCAGAAAATAGAATTTGTTAATTGTTTCTTTTGTGGAATAAACTCAAATCATTCCTTAAATGCCAGTTTGACCTGCTATAAAACTGCTTCGAAATTTTGTATATGGATAATACCCAGCTAACACGTAACCTTCTCTGAACATTGGCTAAAGTTTTCTAAAAGTTCTCTCACCATTATCAAAAACTGTTTCTGCAGTAACGTTAGTAGAACATTTTTTATAATCTTACATATCGTTAAAAAAAACGTTATTCCTAAATTGTTAGTGAAACATTTAAAAAACATTACGGCATCAACAAAGTGTTTAAATAATGTTCTTATAACCACACAATAATGTTAAAACAACGTCTAAAAAACTGGACGTTCTGAATGTTCCTCGAACTTTCAAAATAACATTTTTACCGTTTTGGATATTTAATGGAAACATTAGGAAAATGTTCTCACAGCCCAAATGTGTTTCCTTGGCCCTCAGGTTGGCAAAGTCTACGCTGACCCTCATTCCCCTGTTGGGGATCCATGAGGTTGTTTTTGCCCTGATGACAGCGGAACAGACGGAGGGTGTACTCCGGAGCGTCAACCTGTTCTTTGAGCTCTTCTTCAACTCTTTCCAGGTGCAACCAAATGGAAATACAGACAGACAAACCATGTCACAACATGGCCTAGATTATAGGATATATTCGAACCCCCTGGACTCTTTACATGTAGCATGTTGTATGTATTTTGACACAAGTTTCTGCCGCCCACAGGGTTTTCTGGTGGCTATATTATACTGCTTTGTCAATAAAGAGGTAAGAGACATCAGGACCATGATAAAATTATTATATATAGGCAGAATGTTGATTAAACACACACATATCTAGAACTTTACATATATATGTAGAAGCAGTACAGTGTTCCTGTAGCTCAACTGCTAGAGGATGGGGTTAACAATGCTTTGGATAAAAGCATCGGCCAAATGAATAAATGGTGGAGCATGGCAATGATAAATCCCAGTAAACACATATACTGGTAAAATTCACAGCTTGTTTGCACGAAGTCGCTTTGGATAAATGCATCTTCTAAATATGAGAATTGTGATGAATGTAGATTAAAGCAATTGAAAAATGCTTTTAGCTAAAGTGACTTGGGCCATGCATTTCATCAGCCCACATTCCCTGGGATTAAATCTATGACCGGCTGAGCTACAGGAATTCAAATGTTCCTTATCGTACTGCCCATCTTTACATCTCTGCTGTTTTACTGTAAGTATCCTGTCGTTGACTCCAGGTGCAGTCAGAGATCAAAAAGAAATGGCAGCGATGGAAACTGGGAATAAGCATTTTGGACGATCTGCGTAATACAGGAAGCAACACACAGCAGGGAGGCACTGGACTTCGTTGCCATCACGACCCGCCCTGTTCTCCCGACTGCCCTCTGGACAGCGGCAGCCAGCTGTCCTCTGACCCAACAGTCACAGCTGGCCAGCCAAGCACTCAGCATCATAATCATCCTGGGGCAAAGAAGGGCAAAGCGTACTGCTACATCTCAGCCAGGAAGCAGGTTCTGAACGGACTGGATGTGCCAGCGTTGCCCCAGTGTGGTGCGGAGGAAGGAGTGCGGTATTCTGAGAGCTACTGCTGACAGCTTTGCACAGAGGCGAGGTCACATATTAGGATTCCGGCCATTGATTGGACCGTTTATCTGTTATAATTATGACATCCATAACTATATGGAATACAAGATCCTATATGAGAACTATATGGAATACGAGATCTATAGGCCAGACTTTGGCCACTATGGAGTGCTTTTTGGGCCAGACCCTATACGGACACCAAGTGGGAATTTTTCTACTATTAAAAATTAAATTCCTAAAACACAGTATGTTGCACTTGAAAAATCTGTGACTTTTGTTGAATATCAACCGGCATCCATAGACGTTTGTGGCAACCTACTTATTTAATTTAATGTTACCTTTTATATTTGTTCTTTACCATTATACCTCATTATGGACACCGGAAGAAGCCTGTCACGTGCCAACATTGTGGATCAACTCTGAAAACATGTATATAGCCGTAAAGTAAGATAATAATAATTGCATGAATAAACATACCAATATATTTATAGTACATATATATAGTTTATATATATATATAGTGATGCGCACAAACCTCACCTAGCCCACAAAGTCACCCAAAAACTCATCAATACAGTAAACCCAACACAAGCATTTGGACACTGAAGCCACACATACTGTAAAAATGTATAATGTTACACGAGACATTATCCAACCAAATGACATTTGAAAATAGTCTATGCTGGAACTTCAACTGTAGGGACCAAGGACGGTGAATTTATGAACCATAAATCAACGCTTGTCAGCATCATCAGCCATGTTTTTGATAATAAAACATCCTCATGGTGATTTGCCGCTGTAGGTCTTGGAGGTCTTTGTGGAGATGTCCCAGCTAACATGGAACGTTCTCAAATCGTTGGCTAACATTCTCTAAAAGGCTACTAACAATTTTTTAACATTATACCAGATATCCAGATAGAAGTTAGTGGAACGTTTTAAAAACATTACAGAATTAAATATATTATTAATACATCTAAAAACTGGACATTCCTAGAACTTTCAAAATAACATTTTAATGTTTTTGTTACTTAACGAAACGCAAGAGAAATGTTCTTGTAACGTAAAGTTGTTAGCTGGTGTATTGCTTCTACATAACCCAGAAAGTAACCGGGTCTGTCTGCTTAAGGCATTCTGTTAAACGACAGGAAATCTAATTCCTCTTTAATGCTTCTGCATTCCATCGCGTTTAATCCTCTTTCATTCAGTGGCATGACAGAAACCCAGCCGTGATCTGTTTCTACAAAAGAGTTGCGAGTAGATTAGCAGGTGATTTACTTAACGAGCAGCAGTAACTTGGAAACAGTTTGTTTCAGAGGCTTTCTGACCTCGTAAATCAGTCGGTACTAAACCGCGATGAGTAAACCACAGGGACTGATACTAGATTGGTTACAGATCCACTGTCTGTCTGACAGAATTAGACAAGCTCTGTTGTGTTTTAGTGCTGGCGAATGTTTATCCCAGCTAACAGAGAGCAAAACATTTTCATTTTTTAATGTTATTTGTTAAAATTAGTTCACTAGACACATCGTTTTCTGTCAATATGAAGGGCAGTGTGAAAATCTTTAATCTGCTCACAGGTCATTTTGTCACTGGCACTGACACGTTGAACTTGAGCTGCTACCGTGATTTGCAAGAAAATGTTACAGTATGTTACATATAAAAGGCTTCGCAAGCAATGGAGGCGATTGTCGCTCTCAAATGAATAGACGTCTACGGCCACCTGGTGGACGTACACAGAACTGCACACGTGTAACTTTCACCCTCGTCACCTTTTCTGAGTCGAATCAATCAAGTGTAAACACATTTGAAAACGGTGTTGATAACGCATAAATTTGTGACTCGCTCATATTATTTAAAAATGCTAAGATGCCATAATACTGTTGTGAGGTCTGTCCAGTAGTGACAAAGCCACTGCAAAAAGCACAAATGATCATTTCAACTGTCGTGAACGACGAGGAGAATTTTACGTTTGATAAATATTGTTGTAATTGCCAAAAACATTTGTGCAAAAATGCAGTTTTGGACATATTTATGTATTTCCATCGAAGCATTGACCAGATATTGAAATACGATGAATGTTTGGGATGTGTGTAGCATTCATGATTAAATATTGATGAAAGATTACAAAGACAAACTTTTATCCTCTTTGGAGTACCATGAAGCACGACAAGACCAAAAATGCAATGTTTAGTCAAATACATGGGATCAATTTAATTGAACTACAACTGGCATTCAAAATACCTTTTTGTCCATGTCTGGCTGAACACGTCCGGATTCATCTTCAGATGAGAACTCTTGCGCCCTCTATGTGTTTGGACTGGCATCGCACTAACAGCAATAACAGAACCACAACAGCCATTACAACAGATATTTCTGTCTTCAACCCCAACAATATATCCATCTTCAGATATTAAAAACTGATGAGGTAATCATAAGGATGATAATATGGTAAATAAACCAGTGCTCGTTTCTGTGTCTGTTACGATAGTTCTCACTGACGTCCTGTATATACAGCAGCTCATTTAAGCCATGACTTAAAAAATAAAGTTTCAAGCAATAACAGAGTGGGGCAATGCAACGGGTATGAGTTAATTTAGGTCACCACATTTTCTAATCTATAGTTTAATAGGATGCGTACCTGCAGGTGGATGCTGTACTATTGAGTTAAGGCGGTGAATTGTGAGATTTGGTTTAGCGGCATCTAGTGTTCGGATTATGAGCTACATGTGTTTTCATGTATTCCTGTAAATACTGTGATATAGCGATAGACACATGCAAGAAATTATTCTATCTATGCACTTGCAAACTACATATACGTTTATGAGCATGTAAATACCATGTGACACAGTTCGCAAACACGGAAATTATTGTAACGACAACACAAATGAAACATTTAAGACATTTTAGCCCCCCATTAGCCAGTCAACAGCAGCCATACTCAATTTTCTTAGTTCTGACCTCCAAACCAGACGAATTTATGTTTTATGCATGTGACGGGCTGTTTTTGATTCCCACTTGACTTTCCTGACTGGGAGACAGTAACATTGAAACGGTCGGATTTAAATCGTTAAATGTCTTATGTTACGTAAAGGCAGGCCCATATCACGTGACATGCGTCAATTGTGGCGTTTGTTTAAAACCTATTTTTTACCAACTCGTTTTAAATTATAGAATAGTGTACAATACCTCTGGATTTATAAATATTACAATCCATTATAAAAATATAAAAATATAATTTATTAAGTGTTTGTGCTTGTGTGTGCTTACGTTTAATAAACGGTTAAAACAAGCGGATAGGTCTGTTTAAACTGAACGTAACGGACGTAAAAAATAAAGCGTACTTTTTATTTTTAAATTAAGTACAATAAACGTGAATACATTTTCCTTTAAACGTAAGTAGATTTATAAATATATTAAAGGAGTCCTAGAAGACATATTCATCGTGCCTGCTAGACGAGCATCAAGTTAGGTTGCGGATGTGAATGACGCTTGGAGGAGAGTGGTCCAGCCGTGAGTCAGATCCGTGACGCAAGCAGAGAGAAGGACAAGGCGCAGCATCTCTTCATCCTCCATAGTATTTCTCCATCCCGACGCTAACAACAACGACTGACGGCCAAAGGGACGCGCAATCGCACCGTGTGGCTTGTTATCAGGTAAGATCATATTAACCCTGATGTATTAAGAAAGATTATTCGCAGGACATGAATAGCAGTCGTGTATTTCAGCGTGACAATAGCAGCCCGATTGTTTTTCATGTGCTGCGTGATGGGGCGTCCATGTTTTCTTGTTGACACGGTATGAAAGACTGACAGGCTTTGTAAGAAAACGTGATTTTTTGCGGTCATGCACCTACTTTAGTGTTTTGTTGCGGGATACATTTTTAGATGCCTTCGGTTCATCGATGCTTTTATCATTTATCAGAGATTGGAGACTATGTCTTGCATTTTGTGTATAATCCATTTCTGAATACGCCCCTTTTTGCGAAGCAGCACAAAGTAAAATACGATTAATCGGGTCGTCACTGTTTCAGTAACAATTTTTAATATGTGCGTCATATTGACTGACGTCTTTAGTATCTGGTCCAGTTAAAATGGATTATTAAAATAAATGAGTATAACCAGTCATAGATGTCCTTATTTTGACAGATATTTTAGCTATTAATAGCTATTATCGTATTAAATTAGCCAAATGTTCTTGTCAATAAATGCTAAAAATCTTATTTAGATTAGGTTACTGTTATATGTGTCAGAAATTCTGTAGCTGTGTACAGATGTTCAACTGTAAATTTCAAAATCTTCAGTTGTAAAATATTAATAGGGGATTTTATTCTATTGCCTGTGGTGTCTGTAATCAATGGATGAGATAAAAAGTTTTTATCATTAAATCTTAACCTTGTAGCTGTATGTAAATGACACTAAATAAAGGGGTAATAAATGTATTTATTTTCAAAAGTGTTTGAATACTGATGGACACTCGCTGGTTATTGTTGCAGAAAAGATCAAATCTAACGGATTTGTGTAACGGACTCGGATCTTTCTAGTACATACTGTAAACCCCACCAAGGTCCTCGTCTGATGCAACAGAAAGACTTTGAAAGCTTGCAGTACCACAGACGCTAATGTGCGGGCTTAACATATTCCAGCCACAGATTAAAACCATCTTATAAATATATAGTGTACTATTAAAATGAGTGATCTCATGTTTGCTTGTGATCATTGCTCTGTTAAGGCAGAAAAGATACAGAATAACAAGACAACCTGAAACAGGGTTTGATACCGATATTAGCTAAATAAGTACACCTAGTCTCGCCTGTTTAGTTTCAGTGTTTTAGTTGACATAAAATTCAGACATGCCATAAATTGAGTGGCAAAAATTAAATAAGATTATTAGTGACATCACAAATCCCAAAAATTGATTCAAAATTCGTTCTGAATAGCTTCCAACAGCCTGCTGGCCAAATGTTTGCGGTTACTTAAATCTTAATAAAACAAAGGGCTTTGAATCTTGGCTCACAATAGTGACTCTTAATTGCACTTAGCTTGTTTCTAGAAGCTTAGCTTGTTTCATTTATGTCCGTTTATGTACGGCTAGCATTGTCCGAATCATTTTCGGAATGTTTCTGAACGCAGTGGGTGTGAAAGGTCTGGTCTCTTCTTGCTGCCCAACAGACACTGTTGGAAAAAGTGAGTCATTCTTTGCTCACCCAGAATCCACGTACTAAACTTAGAGCCTGGCAGGGAGGGACATCAGTGGAATAGCATCACTTATCATCAGACTTGTTTAAAGCAGGTATCAAACACAGAAAATATCAGTGAGGGGTTATAGAAAGAGTCTTTTGGTATGTTTTTGTCTAAGTTAATTCTCAATTTTTGTCTTGAACCTTTTATCTTCCAGGGACAAATTCTCACACATATTTTATCTCTTACATTATTTATGCTTTCCAATATCATTCTACATCACATGTTTAGCATCATTTTTCTCTGCTTATATCATTCAAGGTTAATAAACAAATGCACATATGGATTTGGTTGTGTCTGTGT
>JAZGTI010012752.1:0-15428 GCA_036877585.1 Botia kubotai
AATCCAATGTTTTCAGCTTGTTTTAATATGGAAAATGAATGCAATGTGTGGCCCTCTCAGCTAAAGGTAATGTAATTTACAGATGCATTGTGTAAATTGTGCAATATGACCATATATTAGTTCAAAATGAAGCTCTTAGACAACAAACTTAAATGTCTTAAAGTTTTTATAATACAGTTTATTATAATAAGTTAATTTGCCACTTTTATATAATATGTGCATTAAAGCAATAGTTCAAGCAAAAATAAAAACTTTGTCAGCATCCTCATGCTTTTCCAAACTGTACAATTTTCTTGTGCCTGGTAAACTCAAAATAAATATTTTAAGGAATAATTTAGCCTCTGCAGATGTGTATAAATGTGTATAAAAGTGTATAATGGTAAAGAACATTATTATCAGTGACTAATGACTTCATCTCTTCTTCACACAAAGCTACTGTCACTATGTACAGTACTTTTATTGTATGGAGAAAGCAACATAAACATTCTTCCACACATTGCCTTTAGTGTTCCACTGAAACAAAACCATACAAGTGGGTTTGGAATAACATGAGGGTAAGCAAACAATGACAGCATTTTTATTTTTGGATGAACATCAAACATCTACCAAAAACAAAGCAGAAAGAATAAAAGGGTGAGATAAAGTCAAACTGACATGTCTAAATATCTGCAGTGTCAAAGTATCTGCAGGTGAAGGATTGAGTCTGTGCCAGTGATATGACTGGGCTTGTGTGAAGGTTTGTCACGCATGTTTAGGTTGAAACATTTGGATCTGCAGAAGTAACCATGGACTGAGTCATTACAATAACAAAACCAGGGCAACCTGCCACAGATGAGGCGGATTATAACCGTTAGCAATTCAACACAAACCAGACTACAAAAGCACAAACTAAGAATAGAGTCTGTGCAGAGAAATATGGAGTTTAAGACAGTTAAGCAGTACTGTATATTATCAGAAGGGTATGTACAGTCACACAGCAGCACAGTGCATTTGTCAATCCTGTTTGAAGGGGTAACCAAAAGTGACTTCTTCCAGCTGATGTACAGTGTAAACGGAACCCAGCCAATTGTCAGTCTCATCAATGACAAGCATATATGGGTCATATTTTGTTAGTCACTAAGGATGTCAACCTCCCTCAGGCTACACATGAGTGGGACAAACCTCTGGTTAAGTGCTTGGCCAGAGGAGGAAATACAAATAAACAGTTTTGGACAAAAATGACTAAAGAAAGAGTTATCGTTGCCTACGGGTTATTTTTATTATCTTTCTCAGGGTTTGAAATTATTAAAGTGTGGTATTAGTTATATACTACTTCCCATACATTCAATACGAAAGCATACGAAAGCACATTGTGCTGACATGTTTGTGTACAGTGCTGGTGCTGTCTGACAGGCTGGTCTCAACATCACAGTCCCTGTGGATTGTTCTGCACTTAATACTGAAGGGGGTCATAGCTGCACCAATTACTTCTCATTCTACTATTTCTAGGTCACTGTGTAATTGATTTACTGATTAGTAGACCATCATACTACTACTAGTTTTAAATACCTATTACAAGGAGATTAAAATTGGAATAGAGAGACATACGAACAGATAGACAAAGAGAGATAAGTATGAGGGGGGCATATGTATGATTGACATGCTGGTAAAAATGTAATAATCCAATCTAAAATTAACTTGTCTTATATGCGTTATAGAACATTTTACTCAACAGCACATTAAAATGGTTCCTTGTCATATGCAATACAGTTTCTCTTTACCTGAAAAACAACTTTGTAAAATTGTAAAGTTGGACATATGAGCAACTCTGAGTGAATATAAACATACAGCGTTTACAACAACCAAACTTTAAGAGTTCGGTCAACTTGGCTGTTCTGAAAGGTTTTTGCACTGACTCACGTTTTATACTTTGACTTGCTGCACCTCTGCCAAGAACCAACAGGCACAATTTAGATCGGGAATGTGGCCCATATATAAGGTCTTCCCATAACCGCAGGTAAAACTTGCCTGTGTGTGTGCAGTGACAATATATTTATTTTCAAATGCAGGTCTCTTAGCGACAGCATCATTTTTTTATTAACTCAAATATTTAATTACAGTGCAAAATGTTTGTCATGCTAACAACACAAATATAAAAAACAAATAAAGAGAGAAAAAATACAGCGCAAGTTTATGCTAAACGAATGAAGTGAAATGATCATTCCAACACAGGATACATTAATTACAGCAATCTCTTCTTTAGAAACACAATACATGCATGATTTTTAATCAGCTCTTATAATTACCCGATCAGATCCTAATCGACATGTCCAAGAATAGAAGCGCTACATGAGGCCTCCACAAACAGAGGGAAGAAAGTTCTGCATGGCAGCATACTACAGCTAGCTTGTGTTTAGTATGCTAAACAAATTAACATAAATTTTTTTTAGGAAAACTAGCCACAGCAAAGAAAATAATCATGAATAAGATCTTAATTGTTTCTCATAGATCGCACTGAGGTCTAATGTAGAGCAAAGAAAAAAATCCTAATACATGTCTTTTTTAGATCTTTAAAAAATATCTTAACAACAGCTTAAACTGTGCTCAGATTTCCCTGTATACCAATGTTTTCAATCAAACGATTACAGATTTTTAAAAATTGATATGAACTCAAACATTTCTCATTAAATTCTTCTGAAAGCAAATAATCTGAGGAAATGTTATAGTTAGTGTACTACTACTAGTAAGATTAAATGAAGAGAACAAATGAGGACTCAAGTCTGCTGAAGATTGTTTGTCCTAAGAACAGGATCTCTGTTATTTCATGTGTCTTCTGCAGAGTTTTAGAGAAAATCTCAGCAATGTCTCACGTTATTCTCAAATTTGCCAAGATGAAGTCTACAATCAAACATCAATGATTTCAATACTAAATCAAACATTTCTAAAATTATCTGAGATATGGTATACACATGCACATGTCTCTTTACTGGACATTAAAAGTTCTGTAACTAGTGGACTAATTCTATTTTTTTTTCAACTAATTCTAAGTTAATACAACTGAGAACTCATGTCATGTGTCTAAATGTGTTTGTGTCCAAAATGCAATACATTGGTATTTACACAATTACAAGATAACTAAGAGGAGAAGAAGAACACAAGTATTGTGTGCTGTTCTTGGCCTGTTCTTTCATGCAGGCTCTTTACAAGTTGACACAAGACTGGATTAACAACTGTTTGTATGTTGAATGTGTGGAAATATGGATAGTAAGTCTCCTCTCTACTCTACCTGATGACACATTAATCCTGTTTTCGCATTCTATACAGGTGGAAACTCAAAACAGATCTGATGTCTCACTGGATAGGCATCTAGCACAATTATCCTTTTGTAGACGCCTCACTCTTCAACAAGGAGCATCTCCTCTCATTCCAATCCTTTATCTAAAAAGCTGGATGTATACAGCACGTCAAAGCTTACACTAACATTTGAACACAGCTACTTATTCTTTATAATTGTTGTAAATGTAGATAAAATGATAATAAAAAGAATAAACTTTTGATAATATAACAACAGTACTGAGAGCAAAAACATGATGAATTTTAAGTATTTCTATCTACAGGACACTATTGTAAACAGTATTGTGGTCTGAAATGGAGAAAGGAAATGACATGCACAGCAGAAGTTGCAACAATACTGTGGGAAAGTTCATCCACTCATTCACTTTCTTGCCTGCATGCTTCTCATTCCCCCTCAACAAAAACAGTATCCTGTGTTTGGTCTACATTGAATGCAATACCTTTCACCAAATTTGCCAGACATTAAGGAGATATTTTTATACACAGGCTGTAACTTTACACCACTCTGTGATTGTGATCGCTCCCAGTAGAAATCCCCACTCCAAGATGAGGCTTGGGAAGCTGAATGGCAATTATAAAACTTTAAATAATTCTAGAAGAGTAGACCACCATTAAATAATTTACACAATCTGGTTTAACTGGTGTTCCCTAAATTTTAGTCCTTCAGCCTGTTTACAGCTCAGACAGTTAAACATAAATGTGTCTTGTATCTTTAATGGAACGCTACATTCTAAAACAGACACCTACAGTACATTCCTAACCTGTATGACTTTGTCATACTTGTGCTTGTATTAAATCTAACACTTTAAAATGTCCCTACTGTTTTCTTTTAGATAATATCACAATTATACCTTTTGGTCACATGGTTTGGGAACAGCAAACATTTTAGTGTGGGTATGTCCTTTTCATGGTTTGTTCTGAAAGTGTTGGTGGCTGAACAGGTTAACACAAAAAAATGTCATACATTTTCAATGCCCACATGCACTATAATGCATCTTTTGTGGCCATACTCTATCATTCTAACTGATTTTTTATATCAATGTAAGCTTTTACATTAAGAAGAAAAACCAATTAGAAATAAAACCACCATGCATCTGAATAAAGCCAATATTGAATATTTATTTGTATCATATAAATAAATATTATTTATATAGAGTGTTTCTGAGAACAACATTCAGAGAGAACAGAATGTCATTTATAACTAAGTCTGAAGTCTGATTAGGCTGAAATGGCATGTATCATATATAAAACATTACATACATGTGCATAAAAGCATGTATGGGCAGGTCAACAGACTAAGGGGCATCGCCATGCTCTAAATGAACCATTTAAAAGACACTGTTCACAACAGTCATTTCATTTTCATGTTCTTTAGGTGCTAAAATGCAATATGTAAAATGTGTATGTTTAAATGTACATTTTCAGTACCATATGTGCACCATTTTGTGCAAAATTCTAATATACAATAATAATATACATTTGTCATTTCTTATACTAGTGGTAATATGTTTTTAAAATACATATTTTAATGCTTTATAAGTTGCAAAACTTAAAATAATTTTTAAATAAATAATTAGCATAAATATACACACACAATTAACACATCAATTTGTTTGTTATTATGCTTTATATATAGCTTGCTTTTCATCTTCCTGTTCAAATTGCTCTTTTTGCATTTGCTCTTTTTGACTGACATCAAAAAGCACTTGAGATTAATGGCACTTAAAACTAAAAATAAAGCACAACAGGTCTTGACTTTATCCATCTGGAATTGGATTTCATTTGATTATGAAAAGTTGAAAATAAGAGGGCTCAGTGACATCAGCTGAAATGAGATTTTTATAGGTGAAGCAAGTTTACGAAAACAAGCACAAAGAAACCTTCATAGTCTTTTAGTCATAGAACCACTAATCCATGTTATGCGGTTGTGTACAGTACGTGTGTGTGCATGTGTGTGTGTGCATGTGTGTGTGTAGAGAATAGGCACTTATGATTCAATGCATAAAAGAGATCTGTGATGAGATGACATGATGTCAGATGTGGGTTCTTTGCATACACTCCAGTGTGCGTGGAGCCCATTTAGAAGATGCACCCTATGTGAAAAGCATGCAGTAGGCCTCAGGGCAGGCTGTTTGAAGTGAGCCTGTAAAATGGATTATCTGTTGGCAGGAGAGAGAATAGAAGCATCTAGCCACTTAAGGTAGCTTCACACCGAAAATCTGCTTGCCTGTGAGGGAACAGGCCACCCCGTAGGACGTGCAGCCCTCAGGAACATGTCTCTCTCAAATGCGAGGGTCTGTGTTAATGCTCACTTTATCACCCAAACAGATCAGGAAAGATAATCAATAGTCTTTAATAGCTACTATTAGGATTTTAACAAGCTTTTCCTCCAGCTGCACTGCTGCTGAAGAGAGTAAGCAGCACCCGTCAAGCATCTTCCTTCTCTTTAGCTTCGTCCTTTTCCAATTTCAGCAACTTTTTAAACCTCACTCGAACAGCTGTCCACAATCACAGGCTATGTTTTGAATAGTGTGCTATTTTTACTAGTACCTGGATGGCCTACTACAATTACCAAAATGTGTGGTATACAACAGAGCACAATGTATCCCACAATGCAACAATCACATTGTGAGTTATATCAGTTTCAACAAGTGATCTTTAACAGTTTGATCTTGTTTTGGTCAGTCTGCCAAAACATTTTTTAATTAATTTTTATTAATTATTATAATTCGTTTTTTATTTGTTAACATAAACTTAATTTAAAAAGCAAAATAAACATTTATTTCTGAAACAATAACTAGACATCACTAGGTGATTTAAGCATGATATGTGATGAGTTCATTTGATGATAGTGTAGCATACTACAATACCACAATTTGAACATTTTTACCAGTTCATATTGCATCGCTGGGATGTCACAACTACTCAGAATAAAACAGTTCAGAATAAAATATTAAATAGTGCCAGTCTTTCTAAAGGACAGACATAACTGACTCAATTGAGCAGCTGCATGTTGTGATTGTGGTCAAGACAGCAACAGTTAGAATACATACAATCAAGCCAGTCACATGCATCCCTATTATGCAGTGTATAATAGTATTCTCCAGAAAGCACAGAAAGATGCCAGTTTGATTTTTTCATTGAGCTGGCCAGTGATTCTCACAGGCTAGACTATAATCTGTAAACACAAGTTGTTTTCATTTTCTGAAACCACACGTTGTTTATTAGCAAGTGTATTATAGCTAATAGAGTCTGAACAACAACTGTCACAGTTGAATTCCATCATAATTGGGCAACTGTAGACTAATAACTGCATGTGTAAATATCCTGTTTTAAGATTTTTTTGGCCTGAATCACTGCTCAACTTAAGAAAGACTTGTGTAATTAGGCTGATAAAAGGTGTTTCTTAAGGTTTGTTCACATAAAAAACATTTTTACATTCAAAAACAACTACACATAGAACTTTACACACCTCACAAAACACATCGCTTGTGGCACGACTTTTAAAAACCAGCATGCAAACAGCAGCCAAAAAAAAAAAAAAAAACTTTTACAAACATACTTGGTGCTTTAGCTTACAAATTGTGGTGTTGTGTTTATTTTGTATTGTCTCCTTAAACATGTCAATGTATCTATTGTAATGTGACCTTGAGCTTGTGGAAAGCTGCCATATAAACAAAACTACTTCTTACATAAATTAGTAAAGCTGTATAAACTAGTTCAGTTAGTTGCTGGATGACTAGTCGCCCATCGTGTACACATTTGTACTCAAGTGTGGAAGTCAAAAGCTCCTCAACATATTTGTGCTGCCTACAGTTTGACAAGTGCTGACAGAACTTCTCCAGCCTGTGGTTATCAGCTTTAAATCTCAACACATTTCTGCTACAAGCCTTCTGAGAACCGCCAAACTAAATCCAATTTACAACATCTGCGTGTGTCGGATCATTAAAATAATTGTTCCCTTTTTTAGCTGTTTCCCTGCTGTTATCTATCAATTTCCTCCAAACCAAATGATCTGTTCATCTTAAAAGCTCATCCGATTTTTTTCCTTTTTTTTAAATTATGCGTATAGTTAGAACACATAACACTAATGACAATAATTAACCAAAGACAGAGTCTGAATAATTACAAACAGTGAAAGGACGGCTCATCTACAAGTTCTTGCATTCAGCTTGTATTTAAGCCTGATTAAGCCATATTGTGTTTTATTTCCAACATGTCTCTTGGTGCCTAAGAGTGCGTTTTCAGAGGTTAAGCTTGATAGGTGTTGTGGCAGCTTGTAAAAGTTGTTTGCTCATTCTTGCTTTGTTTTCTAAAAAGTAAACTCCACAGCATCATGTGGGCTTGATTCATGAACTTCACAGGGGCAGGCGAGGTGGTGGTGGATGGGAGGTAGTGATGTCACTGCCCCCCACTGTGCCACAAAGGCAGTGAAAATGCTGGGTGAGGGATGTGCAGTGACCCAGGTGGGTTTAATCTCCCCCTCGCAGAGATTTAATAAGTCCTCATTGCTGAGCCTCATATCTGGATTCATTTGAGAACGTCACAGTTAACAATGTTATACAGCGTCCAGAAGAAAAGGTAATGTTGCTTCAGCCATTCTCCATGCCATTTGGAATAATTCATCATCTGAAATCTTACACTGTGCATTTGCAGGCACTGACATGAAATTTCTTTGCCTATCGTAAATTTGAGTAACTTCAGTTCCAGCGTCATGCTGTATGGTTTGTCTTTGTCCCTTAATGGAATTATCCAGAGCAAAACTGTATTGGTTGTAGAGGTTGATCTTTTAAGAATACTCAATTATGTTTGAGAAAAAGTTCTCAATTATGTTTCATAGGGGTGTAAACAATTCACTTATGTATTACTCCTTTTTTGTTAGAGTGCCAAAGTAACAGGTCAACTGCAACACGGCATGAGTGGGCGTATACATGCAACCTGTGGATGTATTCATAAATATGCAAGATCCATGTTAATGAAATGACTCAAAACTTAGGTCACTAAGTTTTAAAATAGGTCACTGTGCGTCTCAGTCAATGCATCTGCAAGTGTGGAGATTCACTCAGCAATCCCAATTCTAGAACTACAGTAGAACATAAAATGACCAAAACTATTCACACTTTGCATGCTCAATTTTGATGACCCACTTATGTCCAAGCTTGCATGACATTGCAAAACAACATTCTTTACCCTACCCTATGACTGAGCATGTGATGCATCACATTGCACTGCGCTTAAGGCATATGCTTTTAAAACAGAGTCTTACATTTACGAAGCAGAAAACTTAAGCATTTGCTAGTCATTTGATTTGATTGTCTCATTGCATCTTAGTAGAAACAACTGAGATTATTTGGCCTCATTTGGGTTGCTTCGTGATAGTTGTGTGGCAAAAGAAAGGAAAAACAACAAGCAGACATTAATAAATATTCCTTTCCTCCCATTTCCTTTTTCTTTCAGATCACAATCTCATCATATGACAATAAAACATGAAGAAGTAGAAGGGTTTCACTGGCTGGGATTTTATGGAGTTTACAGTAATGCGCAGAGGATGGAATTATTCCAAACCAAGTTTAATTATTTCCCTCTATCAATACAGGCAGCCTACGTAGCATCCTTGTTTATCTGATTACTGAATTATTAAGTTCTGTTGAGCCGAGCAAATTGACTTTGGTGCCAAGGTCTTGACAAGATACAGACGCAGAGCTTCATGCATCAGCGAAAGCATAACTGCATTACATACGTGCTGCTTTCCTTGGCGCTGAGCTCAGAAAAGCCTGTTCGCTATAAAGACAAACAGATGAGAGGGAAGATCTGCAGGTACATCATCACCATTAGCCTTTAATTGTAGTCATCTTGTAGGCTGATTTTTGGACACAAGCCCTAGGTCTGGTTCTTCTGAATACAGAGGACTGTTAAACGATCACAGGAGCCCCTCAGTGCCAGAGCGCAGTCATGCAACTGAACTCTTTACCCGCACCCGGAAAACAGGTGTGTTCCACCCCACTCCGAGTCTTGATTGAGACCCGCCATTTTAGCCTTCCTCGCATAAGAGGAGTGATTATTCCACCTTATGAAAACAATGTAATTCATTATTATATAAAAAACCTCAGTGCAATACTTCCTCTTATGGGTTGTCTTGTGCGCTATCTTGCGTTTGTTATTAGATTACAGGTCAGATGGTTAAGTTCAGAGGATTCAATAGGCCCTCTCTCTCCTGTAACATCAAAAGAACTGTGATCGGGCACTTTATCATCCCTAATAATTAGACAGGAAAGGAGAGTAACAGTAGATGTGTATTGGCACAGGCTGAGACATCATGTAAATTGACCCAAGTTGGCTCAGCACATCCTCAAAGTGCATTAGTAACTGTACTACACTGCAGGTGTAGATGTCACTACATCATCTCCAAGACGAAAAGCTCACAGTTGGAGATCAATATAGATTTCAACTTTAAAACCAAAAATGCTGTTTGCCACAGCAGGTATTAAAATATTTTTAAAGTAGTTTTCATTGCCTTAAAGGGCCTTGTTTAATTAAATGCCATGCAGATATCACAGATGTCACTATCTAGAGAAATCAAACCTGTCTTTGTGACAGCACTAGACTCTGTAAACAACAGCGATCACTGGACACTATTGTTTAGCCAATCAGAACGTTAGACATGTCTTGGGAAAGTGGAATTTTGAAAAGAGGAGGCAGCCTAATTCAGAAGCTATTTCTAGTGGAGGTTAGCTGGCTTTTAAATCTTTTAAACTCAGCAGAACAAAGCGTAGTGGACTGATGGGGGCTTCCATAAAAAAAGAAAGCTGGTGGATAACATTCCTTTATCTCGTTTAACCTGCTCATACATACGAAAAGATTCATGAGTAAAGCTTCTTATGATTACACTTTTTTTTACAACATTTTGTACATAAAAATCTACAAGGCTGAGAAGGATGATGTGAAGTAAAGTATGAAAGTGATAAACGTTTTGAAAATGTGTCCTATGCTGTATTATATACATAAAGCTCCCCTACCCCCTGTGGGATTATGAAATGTATTTATTTATAAAAAAAAAAACAGGAACCATTTACAAAGATACAATACGGTTTAAGAGAATGTATACAGTGAGGGCCAGCTGCTCAGTCAGATGCCTGTGGGAGCTGTGCTGGAATTCCCAGCCTGGAACGCTGTGGAGAAACAAACCAATTGCACGGACACGTGGGCTTAAATCATGTAAACATCTTTTGGATCCGCGAACCAAAACACAAGCCGTAATAAGCCCAGCGAGATGAAACAAGCGC
Organism: Botia kubotai; assembly: GCA_036877585.1. Classification (NCBI taxonomy): domain Eukaryota; kingdom Metazoa; phylum Chordata; class Actinopteri; order Cypriniformes; family Botiidae; genus Botia; species Botia kubotai. The sequence goes on from JAZGTI010012752.1 coordinate 10,617, forward strand.
TCGTGGAATGTCATATGAGGTGTAATTTGCTATTGCAATTAAGTTTTATCATTACGAAAATTCACTTTTTACTAGATGAATTGACTTTTGTAGCATAACATTTTTGAAAAACCTCATAAAAAGAGATACAATGAGATGACCAGAGGGGCATTTTTGGAACTGCTTCACAGGGAGATGAGAAGAGAGGGAGGGGAGGTGTGCCTAGAGACAGACAGAGAGAGATGGAGAGATAACAAGAGAGAGAACGAGCAAAACACAAGGGAGCTTCTGAGGAAAAGGGAGAGAAAGAGAGAGAAAAGGATTAGGCCGATAGAAACTTGGCATGACCGTGTCTCTGAAGATAGCTGTCTGTGCATATCTCACTGCATCAAAGACACAGAAACACAACACATACACATTCTGCCTCCAGCTACAAGCACCACTGCAGCCTAATTAAGGCAATGGTTAGGACTGTGGCAATCAGCGGAGCACCATTTCATTTCATGGTTGGGGGGAAGTCGTCCTCCACTGGATGAAGCCTCATTCCCTACCTTGGAAAATGGCCAGCAAAAACTTATTCGGCTTGTTGCCATTAGAAGAAAAATAACTGGCAGAGTTACGTCTCCTGGGTCAATTGTTTATTAAATCACAGTCAAAGTAAAACTGGACAAAATGCAATTATCAGCAGATAATCATTTCATATTATAATCCTTGTAACAAGGGAGCTAGATATGCAAAAGGGATTTGATATATCAAACCTTGTTTCGCAACAACATAAAGATGAACTGGGGCTGTGCAATATGGTAAATAATGTCATATGTATTATGCAATACAATACTTTAAAGTTCTAAAATAAATTCAATAATATTACAATTTGTTTAGAACCTGAAATTATATAAACAACATGCTTGTTTTACATTTTTTCTTTTTGGAAAAATAAATCCTAACTACAACTTCTAATAGCAGTCTCTCTGCTGTCTGTATTAAAATAATTCTGACTAAACTGAACTTTTTCAATTATTAAAATTATTTAGTTATTGCAAATCATTGCAAAATATGCATATTGCCATTTTCAATATTTCAATATATTTTCAAACTCCAGATCAACCATTAAGATTTCGGTAACTGTGGAGATTGTATGTGTTGTATTACTTACTGCTTACTGTATTACTTACTGCTACTAGTGTAGCGGTACAGCACCTCCTGTGACTCAGAATGCACTGTGCACACTACAGTGATGAACATAGCGATGTGTGACCTTGGTTATGCCCTAGGTTGAAATATGATTTGAGTTTACTATTAAACTTTAGTACTGTTTGCTGTACTGTTTGGACATTACCAATTCCTTCAAATCATGTAGCTTTTCTATAAAAATGTTTTACTATATTGTAGTTAGACTTCTGTTTTTTGCTTAGCACACAATAAAACACATGCACAAACAAATCCCAAATTTACATTAAAAGAAGGCATAAGACATACACTATTCAGTGACTACAACATTATAGAAACTTGGAGGATGACTTGGACTTGCATAGCAAATGTCCTGGCAACTACCCACAACACTTCAGCACAGCTGAGGAGTTTTGAACAGGCTAGTAGCACTCAGGTCAAATCTATTTTTTAATGTTGATTTCCATTCATGGCTGATTTTGCTTTCTAAACCACAATGTTTGACTATAGACAATGCAAACCAAACATTATTTCAGGCCCACAACACAAGTGGAATTTAACAAAGGCAAAGAAAAAGACAGTAAATACCTGCTGGCCCAAAACTGGCTTTCCATCTTGCTTGTACAGCCTGTGAGTTCCTGCTCTCAGAATATCCCAGCTACGCTTCATTGGGGATAACCAAGCAAAAGTAATTCTGGCCTACTTTCCCTGCCTGAAGCTCAATGCTGTCAACACTGCAGCAAAAGAGAGGGCGACGAGAAAAGAGAGGACGATAAAACAACATGGAGAAAGAAAGAATCTAATTTGCATGATTGCATGAGGATCTAACAGGAGGATTGAGTTGGAGAAGGATCAAAATCACAGGGATTGACCACGTAATTAGTTCTGTGGGTTGGAAAGTAAGGACCCACCATCAAAATATTTGGAATTATTTGCTTAATCTTCATTTAGCATGAGGCTAATACCTGGTCTAAAGCCACGAACATCTGGCCCCTTTATTCTGTCATGTGGAAGGTGCCAAGGTAGCTTTGAGATGTGGAGTCCTAATGGAAACCAGTGACAGTGTGGGGTCCTGCCAAACATCTGGGACATCTAGGAGCTGCCGTTCTTCTCAAAATAAGCGCATTAGTTAATGCTGCTTCCTGCGCAATCAGGTTTCCTGCAATTCGCGCCAAAACCAGATTTGCGCTATGGAATACTTGCATGCCATATGTTTTTACTGACAGAATGACAAATTATATCTGAACTATGTCAATAAATTCTCAGATCATGTATGTTAACAGTTAATAAGATTTGCCCCTTTCCTCAATGGTCTATGAAGTCTTGTAGAACAATTTTTTTTTCATCTGTCCAGCTTGAAATATGAACATGAACTGCTGCACTAATTATTTTTCATCAAGTGCAGAATGTTAAAGAATACTTAAACTCACACAAGCATAATATTCTGGCCATATTTTTCATGAAAGTTAATAAAAAATGTTTTTGTATACAGTATATACCTGCATATAAGTGTGGCCTTTAAAGTAGGCTACTTTCCTGTAGCTCAGTGGTTAGAGTGGTTAGTAGTTAACGACGTCAAGGTTATGGGTTCGATCCCAGGGATTGCACATACTCGGAAACAATGTATAGTATAATGCAATGTAAGTCGCTTTGGATAAAAGCGTCTGCCAAATGTATAAATGTAAGGAACCCAAATTCTTTGGCAGTACTGGCCCACTGGAAAGATAAGAATTGACCAAGACAAAGGCACTTTTGCAGCAGTTCAATATACAATTACATGCGATACATTAGTCAAGTGATATCAGTTATTAGTGAAGAAAAATTGCCATTTAAAATGACAATCAATGATCTCATTTCAGTTTAATTTTGTATGGAACACAGTATCTTGGTCATTTTTATAATAACTTCTCTCGTGTTCTATGGAAAAAGTCATGTGAGTTTGGAGCGACGTGAAGGTTTATAGATAAAAGAATTTTTCTGGTTAAAATAATCTGCAGAAAGTGCATTATTAAATTAGCATTTTACGGTAAATATGAAATAAGTAACTTTAAGGAATATGATAACATTTGAATTACCTTAAAGCTAACATACACAACACACATAACATTTTCTTTTATTGGAAGTAAGCCCAGCAGATAAAAAACGTATTTACGTTAAATTTAATAACAGCCCTGATGACCTCTCTCAAACTGCAATAAGAATGATAAAAGTAAATCATTGGGATGGTCCACTGAGAACATTCAGAGATGTCAGATGGAGCGGTGTCTGAAGTCTTGAAACGAACGGCTATGACCAGTCTCTTCTCTCTGGGAGAGATATAGATTGTGTTACGATGGAGGCTCCAGCCTCCTCTCCTCCGCACCACCAGAGGGAGCCGTCACCGGAATACTAACTGGATCCTGTCCAAACTACGTTTCCCATCATGCACCTCACCCGGAACTGATCACTTCCTGTTTTTCCACATGCGACAATTCTGAGCATTTTACATTGTTACTGTTTGCCTTACTGTGTATTACCTGGATTGTTTCTCGTTATTGATTTCTCGCTGCCTGTCTTGTGTTTTGGATTGTCTACCGATTTGATTGTTTGCTGCCTGCCTTGTATTATTGGACTGTTTACCGCTTTTAATTGTTTGCTGCCTGCCCTGACCCACGCCTGGGTTCTTTGCCTAAGCTGTGTTTGATTACCGTTGTTTATCTTGCCTGCTGACCTTGATATTAAACTGTGCCGCAGATGGATCCCCGTTTATCTGAGTCATCATTACAGATTGAGCTGGACAATGCCAGCCATCCCTCGGGTCAGACACAGCTGACAAACATGAAAGGTGTGTCTCCACAGATGGCTTGTTTGTCTCGGGCATCTATCTGGACGCCTCATTGGAGAGAGCAAGAACCTTTATCCCTCACTATCACAGGACCTTACCACAAGGCCCCATGACAGATGACCCACAATTTATTTGAGCTTTTTTATTTCTCAACAATTTATTTCTGATACCTTCTAAAGCAAAAATGCTTTACTTCATGGAAAAGGCAATTTCATAATGCATTACAATGAACTCAAGATTAAAACATTGTTTTTAAAACATATTTCTGTGCATGATATTTATGCAGTATATATAAAAATACTGCATTATAATTTAGCACCATGTTGACACTAAACGTTGAAATAACTTTTGAGTCAAGTCTCCCTTGTGCTCTGCATGAGAATTGTTGTTGTATTACTCATAGCTGCCTATGTACAGCGTTCAAATTACTCATGAGGCATTTATGTGGGCAGTGGAGAGCAAGCTTGAAACAGCCACATAATGTCCTCCCCTCTGCTTCGCCTGCCCTACATGAAAATTACAAATATATACCAAAACTTTCATTTAAACCTCTAATTGACTATCTAATAATGCAATTAAAAATTCAGTCCCTAACTGAAAGTGTGCTTTACAATATAACCAAGAACCCGGGGCTAAAATATTTTTCCTACACCTGCCAGTCACCATATATCTCCACATACAGTACCAGTCAAAAGTTTGGAAACCCGTACTAATTCTTTATTAATATATATTTTTTCACATTGTAGAATATTAGGAAACTCAAAACTATAAAATAACGCAAATGTAACTTTTGGAATTATGTTGTTCTTAATGAAAATTTAAAATTTCAACTAGGTTAT
>JAZGTI010012753.1:0-15425 GCA_036877585.1 Botia kubotai
AAAAAATCACGTTTCACACGTTCCTCGCTACTTGAAAGGCTTATGAATCATTCAAATAATGTATAATTTAATATTGTCAACAGGTGTCAGTGAGGGTCAGGTGAGGGGTGGGAGTTTATTCTGGTATGTTAACTACTGTGTCTATAGGAGGTCTTTACTGATATACCATCCGTTTGCATGTGTGTTTGTGTGTGTGTGTTTGCATGATTAACTACTTAAGTGAATCTGAGTAATAAGCTTGCGTGGATTGTGCGAGGATTGGAAAGTGCAGCGATAAAGCAACATTTAAGCCTTTGATAGGATATCACCTTGTGTAATTACAGGGATGATCTTAGAATCAAAGGATAAAATGAATTAAAAACAGGCTGTAATTTTATTCTGACTTTGTAGTGACATGGTCGATCTCTCCAAACAGGATATGATGATCGTTTTCTGACCGCCTTTACATGAGCTAAACCAGAGGAACTTAGTTAGTCATCTTAGTTAACTTAGTTAGTCCTCTTGTAACTTGTAGTTAGTTCCATTGTATGTCTTGATGGATGTCTCTGCTCTTCTCTGCAGGTGAACACAGCCATGCATGAAGCAAAGCTAGTGGAGGAGTGTGATGAATTGGTGGAGATAATTCGCCAGAGGAAACAGGTCATTGCTGTCAAGATCAAAGAATCCAAGGTACAGTGTCTGTTTTTTGCCCCAGCGAGACAGATTAGAGGGGCTTGAATTGCAAATTTAAATCAAACTCATATCCTGCTTGTTTAAACACGCTTGGGTCACATTCAGTTCAAACGTTTCAGTTTATTTTGTATTACCACAGCTGTTTAAAGGAACGGTGCCTTCAAAAATAAAAATGCCGTCATTATTTACTCATCCCGAGGGCCTCGTGTCCTTCCAAACCTGCATAACTTTCCGTTTTTATTACAATTATAGAGTAATTGTGAAAAATGCTGCTATTTTCAATACAATGAAAACATGTAGTGACTAGGGATTGTATAGCTCTGAAAAGGAAAAGAAATAACATAAGAAAAAATAAAGAATCGTTCACACAGAATGAAAATAAACACTTAAACGTTATATATTTGTGTTCGATAGAGGAAATATAACTGTGCTAGTTTTAAACAACACAAGGGTGTGTAAATGATTGTAATTGTTGGTAATACAGTGTCTTCCACAACACAACATTTCCTGATGCTCTGGCTCTGTATTTTAAGAAGAGTTCAGACTTTCCCTCACTTTCAGAAATCTATTTGGATTTGATTCCTGGCGATATGTCACATCGGCATACAAATATGGAGCTGGCATTTCTAACACAGCTTTCAGGATTTATCACCACCCCTCTGCTACTGCAAGAGAAGGTCTTTCACTGACTGTCAGGGATTGTCAGACCCCTCTCTAGGTGGAGAGATAGGTGATGTGCCACCTGAAAAGGAGAAGGGAAGAACGAAAAAGAAAATGTGTTTTTTCACCAATTTTTGTCCTTGTGTGAATTGAAGACTTCCCTTTTAATCTCGTTTGAGTGAAGTTAAAGCTGCAGTCCTCAACTTCTTTGTGTTGAAACAAAAATCAGTTATTGAGCAAGTACATAACAGATCAGTGTTCAACACAATCTCCTTACTTACCTTGACTTATTTGTAATTTGAGCTGTTGGGTCCGATTTCTCCGGGAAATGTCCGTTTGGCTTCTTCAGGAAGAAGAATCGGTCTGGCTGGTTGGAGTGTGTTCTGGCCATGTGGCTTTACTTACCAGGCTTCCCTTGTGTAATAGGAGCAGAGCCTTGATCATCTTTAGCAGCAAAAACATAAACACAAGACCAGTTCTCGATATAGCGCCGTTCTTCTCTGGGATACAGCGTAACTGCTACACTCAGAACTATAAATAATGCTAAAAACCACTCGAATATGCCATGATCACCATTACCAAGACCAGACCAACAATAAATGTCCGCTTTATTGAAATGATAATTTACCTTTATTGTAAAGAAAAGCTGCATTTTTACTTTTTGGTCATAACACAGTGTGTAAGTAATCGTCTTTAAAATGCCAAATGCATTACAATAAGGGTTGTTTTTAAAAGCGGAGATGATAAAAGACGGCGATGTTCAATAAATAGTTACAATTTCTAATCTGAATAAGCAATTATTCCACTAAGTAATTGCTGTTGTTCATTTGGCTAATTGTAGGCTGCTTGCGGTTGCCAAGCAACGTGGAATCAATATCGAATTCTACTGATGTGCTGCCACAGGTGTGCGTTTATTGGCTGTTTTACAATGGCTTCTGACATGGCCCATCCAATCAGGATCATTCATTTTAAAAAAAGGCATGAGCATTATGACATCACCTTTCACATCATTAAAGTCGAAAGCTCAGATTTCATACTGCAGTCGTCTCTGTGCAGCAAAGACAAGTCCCATGTAGAGTTTCGGCGAGTCTGACAGCGAGCATGCAGCACGCAGGCACTTTAACTTGACAGTCTGAGCTCACACTCTTGTCAAGTGGGGATCTGAGCTGCAGGATACGCCTGTGGTGGTCCGCTGTTTTTGGGTAATGTGATGTGAGAGGCCCAGACAAATGCACTAATCTCCATCAGAGCTGTCTGCTCAAGACCTTCAACGCTGCTCGCGCACACGACAACGCCGAGTTGACGTGCAAAGGCTGTAACATGAGATTATGTCTTCTGCCCTTTTGCAAACATCAGTAATGCCTCTCCATCACAAAATGCTTCTATCTGGAGCATTAGGGAGGCTTTTGGGATCATAAACCCAGATGCTAAGTGTTTGTAAGATTTGATCTGAGGCTTTGGCTGTTCAGACGGTTTGTTGGTTGTTTTGAATTTGTGTTCTGTTTATTTTTCTGATGCAGTCCAATTTTTTTTCTGCGGCGCTCTGAAATGGCGAAACTTTTGGCCGAAGAACAGTTGATCAAAGGAGATCGTTTGGGGATTTGTTGAAATCATTGAGGATTTCTTTAAGAAATGGGGTCAGATATGGATTTGATCTCATGCACTGAGCTTCTGAGCTACTTAGTTTTTAGCACTTGTTTTGTGATTGATCTGAGTGCGTCCGATGACTCTCTCCCGTCAGATATGTCGTTTCTCTGTTTAATAACACAGATAGAGTCTAGATCCTGATTAACAGAGTTAACAGGCGTGTTGAGTGATTTCCTCTCAAAGGAAATCATCTGTTTACATAGAAAATGGGGTTATGTGATGGAAATCTCATTTATAAAGAAGGTGGGTGATGTCACCAGAGTTATTTATCACAGTTTAAGTAACTGTATATTACTGTAATAATATATATATCATAATGAAACTTTTTTTTTCACTTTTGCTGGAAGTTTAGCCCAAACATTTTGCATAACCGTGTTCTGTAGAAAAGCCTGTTTTGGTATAATCCAGTGAAATCAATAATAAATAATATATACAAATGAAAGGTACTTCATCATATTTGATTATTTTCAGTTACGTATATGAAACCTGATAGACCGAATCATAAAAATATGATCATTCATAACAAATTAGTTACATTTGGCATAAATGCAAAAGAGGTTGGCGATGATGTAACACTTGCGTTAAAAACGAAAGACTCGGAACGCTAAAACAAGTTATTTTAAAATGTACTTTAAAATTCTAATTGTTATGCTTGGGATGAAACCAAGAGAGGAAACGGTTAGAAACGGTAAACACAGAAGTCTGCGTTAAAAAGCCAGACACACAGACAGAAAGAGAACAATACGAGTTATTTAACATTTAAAGCTATTCCAATGTTACGCGAATGAGATTCATGGCACTGAAGCCTGGATTTGGTCACTAATTTTTCGATCTAGTACAGCATGAGGTATGCATTGATTATACCATTAGGGCACTGTCATTAAACGCATATTCTTACTGGTTGTTGTAGAGATGATGTTATGCTATTCATTTGGTGACTGCAGTTGGTCAGACACAAACTTTAATGAGACTCATGATCGGTTACCGCATTGTTTCCGTGCCGTAATTACGCATAGAGCAAACAAAGCAATGGGCTCATTTAACTATGATGATGATCGCCACGCCGGTAATGAGTTTTTGATAAAACGCTCTCTCAGGATTCATCCTTTTTCATGTCGTCGTATAGAAGTAAACATTTGTAATGTTAATAGCTTAGTGATGATAAGCACGCCGTACATCCATCGCTCGTATAAAAACGTATTTTACGATGTGCGTTTTTTTGTTTTTAGGTCATGAAGTTGAGGAAACTGGCCCAGCAGATTGCGAACTGCAGACAGTGTTTGGAGCGTTCCAGTGTCCTCATCACCCAGGCTGAGCACAGCCTGAAGGAGAATGACCACGCCCGGTTCCTCCAGACGGCCAGGAATGTGGCTGAGAGGTGAGACACGCATGCATTCCCTCACCGCCACCACCAGAAGTTCTTGTCATTTGCCAGTGTGTGAAATCAACTTTTAGCTGCTCCGTACATTTCCTGTTGCCGCCCACTCCGTTCACTGCTGTTGCTGATGGCTTATATTCAAAATACACCTTCGGGGCTCTCGCTGTTGGGTGCACCTGAGTTTAACCGAACAGGATCTGTGTGTGTGCGGTGGTCCACGATTATGTCACTGAATGACCAACTGTGAAATCTCTAGTGCTGTTCTTAGTGCTATCTATCAAATCTTTGGCTATTATAAGCTGGATCAACACCTCACCAAATGGCTTCTTGGCATTACGCAATACTGACTGTGATTGTTTTCTGTTTACTTTAATTTCTCATGCATGTTTCTCTCTCTGTGTTGCCAGATGCACTTTAAATTGTATGCATTAGTCACTATCAACATTATTGTTTCTATTTCTTCTCTCCGTTGCCCAGAGTTGCCATGGCCACCGCCTCCTCTCAGGTCCTCATCCCAGATGTCAATCTGAACGAGGCCTTTGACAACTTTGCTCTCGATTTCTCCAGGGAAAAGAAAATTCTGGAGGGTCTGGATTACTTGACAGGTAAAACCAGTCGGGAAACTGAAACCTTCTTCCTCAAACATGGTCTGTGTATGTAGTGCAGGTGTAATGATCATGTGGTGTTTCTGAGATGACATCAGCTATTCTTTTTGTGGAAAAGCTAAATCAATTCATCCTGTCCTGACAGCCATGTTGTTTTGCAGCGCCCAACCCTCCCTCTATACGTGAGGAGCTCTGCACGGCCTCTCACGACACCATTACGGTGCACTGGACCTCTGAAGATGAATTCAGCGTCACCTCATATGAGCTTCAGTACACCATCTACACCGGCCAGACCAACTTCATCAGTGAGTCAAAATATTCATCCTGGTCTTCAAGATCTGCAGCTATAGAAAACTGTAAATGCAAAACAACTGACTCTTTAGAGAATCGTCTGTTTGTGCTTTATAGAACTCAGAAGCCAGCACTGAACTAAAGAACCTATGAAGCCTCAAAACATCACTCCATAAATATAGCTAAAAAATACAAATCATAAAATTCAAGATGTTATTTTTCAGCTAGCAGGGAACATTCTCAGAACACTGGCTAACATTCTGGCTAACGTTCTCTCAAAGTTAAAAAAATGTGCATATTAAGCATGGATGGAAGAAATTAAGATGCTTAACAAAAACAATTGCAATGGGTAAGAATCTGTACAATGCATGATCACACTTTATATAAGCATGAGTTTAATATTACACTCTCTCTGACAGTATTTTTATGTAACGAGTCTATTGTCAGGTACCTTTCAGAGAGCAGATACAGTATATCATATTTCCTCTTTGTGTGGTGCTCAACAGGCACACTGCCAATATATTTAGCGTTTTTGAACACCTACAAGTTGAACATCCTCCGTACCTTCATAAGGAATAGAAAGGTAGTGAACTTGCCAATAAAAGCTCTGTGTCAAGCTTTCAAAATGTGTGGAGAGACTCGAGCCTAGTAAAACTGACAAACACTATGTTTAGGTTTGGAAAGTTAAAGGGATAGTCCAGTCCACTCAAAAATGTAAATTAGCCAATATATTACTCAACCTAAAGGCATCCTAGGCGTACATGACAATTATACAATTATATTCAATATTCTGGCTCTTCCCAGCTTTAAAATGGGAGTGGATGGTGCCCGAGATTTTGAAGCTGCAAAAAAGTGCATCCATCAGTCACAAAAATAATCCATACGACTGCAATTTGTTAATAAATGTCTAGTGTCTCTCTCTCTCCCCCTTCTCTTGTTTTTCATCATCTATTCAGGCCGCTTCAGTAACAAACACAGTATATTCATTTCAGCCGCTGATAGTTCAGAGACCCATGAACATCTACAGTGCAACCACAGACTCCTTTGAGGATACAAACAAACAGACGCAGAAATGGAGAGGAATGCTTTTTCTCAGACCTTTTTACAGCTCTTTGAATGTGAATGCTTAAGCGCAGCAATTCTTAGATGCGTATACTTGTGTCCCATGAGGAGAAATGCGAGCGCCTGCTTGCGCATTCACTCAGCCGTTGGCCAATTGAAAGTGTCTCCAAGAAAATGCAGTCAGATCTTTAATCAGGATCTATCAACTGTAGATGGATTTCAGTCAAATGTCATTTTGGGGGTTCTTTAAAGGAACAGTGTTTTTGTGTATCATTTTGTTTCTCTTGTTAGGTTTTGAGGTCAGTAAAACTGATTTCTTTAGTTTATGTAAAATTTTAGTTAGTTAGTTAGTAGAATGTTTTTTCATTTTTAAGATGTTAGTGGAATGTTTTAAAAATGTTACAGAATTAAAAATGTTTGAATAGCGTTCTTAGAGCCAAGCAATAATGTTAATGCAATGTTTAAAACACTGAATGTTTTGAATGTTGAACATTCATAATAATACTTTTAATGTTTTTGTAACTTAATGGAAGCGTTGGGGAAACATTCCTAGAAACTGAAATTGTTAGCTGTGTAGCTGGATGTCATGAATCGTTTTCAAAAGAGTCGTTAATTGTGAAATGTCAATTTTGCTGTTAGACAGAGCTGAGCCAATAACGTTTTGCCTTCACTGCCTTTGACATGCCCAATAACAGCCATGTGGTATGTAAAAATCTATACATTTCCCTCGCGGTGTACTCAAGTCCAATATGTGTAGCTAACAACTGCAGTGAGTGGACAGCTGACCTTTGGTGACCAATTAAAACGTGCCCAGAATGCAGCTGAATCAAACAAATCTCTTACTAATAGAACAAAGTCATGCAGCAGAAATTGGAAATAAGATCTTGGGAGCATCTTGCCTCTCGGCCTGGAGTCCATTAAGCTGGATCGTTGGTTCCGTTGAAAGCAGAGCTTAGGTTTGTGTGCGGACTCTTGTTTATCGTCGCCCCTGTGAATGCGAGGGCAACAGCCCGGCGTCAGCACTGATGAGATCTGACACAAGCTAATGCTCTTTGCTCCGCTCGCATTGTGACATTGATTGATAGTGATGCCAAGTGCTCGACCTGCATGCTAACCTGCAGCAAACAGTATGCAAATGCTACTGTCCATGCAGGAAAAACTCACCTAATCCGACGTGCTCACCCGAAGCCCAGGGTTGTGTGCCATGACTCATGGGTAACTGAAACACAGGAAGATGTGGATGGTACGAGAGCCAGCAGACACGTAGGCAGAACTGACAGTTGTTTCCAGCAGGAAGGAGGCCACATCAGTTTAAGAATTGGCTGTATTATGGTCATCTGACTCTGTTCATTTGATTTTGTGTTCCCACGAAACAGTTGCTCGGCCAATGTGCTTTGCAACCCTGAGAAACCAAACAAATCTTGTATAATAACAACAACAGCACACAGAGAATAGTGAGAGAGATTGTTGACAGAGAAAGTTATGCAGTCAGTTATGTAACCCTCTCCAATTGACATCTTTGGTTTGGTTATTTCAAGTCAAAATTGTTAACAGCAGCCCAGATAACGTGAGTCTATAATCCACACTCAGATACACAAGCACTGATGGTACAAACAGAATCCAGTCATGGTTTTATCAGCTTGTTGGCTGATCTTGTTGGTTCAAAACATTTTTGATTTGAAATGTATGTAAACACGCTCTTTTGAGGATGCCTATCAGATCCTGTACTCAGTTATAAAATGGATAGTTCCAGTCCTCAATGCTGATTGGTCAATAAAGCATTCCAGTCATGCTAAAAAACCTGATATAATAAGAGCTATGGCGCAAAACATCTGTTCACTTAGATACTGTGTATAGCAATTCACAGCACCCTCAAAAATTCATTCTGGTTACATATCAGAAGCTTTAATAAATATGTGTTAGAGAATTATTACTAATATAAACGCTTCTTACTATGTGTCATATTGTCACAGATGACAGATAAACACAGGTGGGCACATGCACTGTCACGGAAACACACACACACACACACACACACACATAATGGAACCGCCCAATTGCAGCCAGCATCAAAGGCTGGTTTGGTTTGCCGACAGTATTGGGAGCACCATTTCTGTGTTTTGGCTCTCTTTCATCTGCCTACAGACACACGCTCACTCACACACAGTGTAGAATCCGTATTCACACTACCTTCTTTTTTACCCAATGACACATACCTTCATCTGCCTGTCTTTGAAGTCTCTCTCTGAATGTCAAACAATAGCAGAGAATCGGCAACATAAGCAGCATATTATAGTCTGCTATTCTAATTCCGTTCATCAAACGACGACATCAAACGCCTGTTTGATACGAACGTGGATCAAATGACTTTTGTTCACGAAAAAATATTAAAAACGCGTACAGATGGTGGAACTTCAGCGTGGACGCAGCTGTTTAATCATTTCGTGCTTTGCTTTGTCTCGTCCAGTGTTCAGACGCTGGACGTTTTGTTTATTTACTTAGGGGCTTAAAAATATAATAAGCAATTCCATAAGAACGCAAAAATGAGATTAGAGGCTCTTTCATGTCACAGTTGTTTTTGCTAAAATATGAGACGTAATGGAGACAAATGGAGACGCTTGTCAGATGTTTTTACTGATAGGTGAAATGTGTTATCCATTGGTAAGACTGTGGGTTCATGTTGGGACTGACACAAGGGAGAGATGACACTTGTTTGTGGCACCACTGCACAATTAACGGTTGTCTGCCAATAAGATCATCTGAGAATAGCCAAATATCGGTTGATTAATCAGCCTGGCTGATATATCACCCTGTCATTAGTCGGGACAGCTATGCTAAACTGTTGACATCGTTCTCGTACTGTTTTATCAGACGTTTTAATTGCATTCTTTGAGTCACAAACTCTGTCGCTGTATTTATGCAAATCTGTCTGGTTGCCATCTTTTCATTTGCTGCATCACAACTTTTGGTAAATGTATTAATCTGAAGTTGTTGAAGAACATAATTGTTTGGTGTGTTTTGGGGTATGAAGCGGGGTGTTATTGTGGCATCGTGGCTTTACTGGCAGTGTAGGTCTGGGCAGATGTTTCACAAATGTCGTGCAAATGATATCTCTGTTTCTCCTAGACAGCATTGAGAGACTTTTAATAAGTCTTGTAGGTCTAAGATTTATCTACTAACTAAACTTTTTAAATGTGTATCTAAAGTGTAAGATGATTTTTCAACAGTATCTCAGCATGCTAAAATATCCAATCAGAACTTAGAGATTATAATACGAATTCAAAACAATTTTCACATTTTGTTTGTGTTATTTTGCCCAAGAAAAAGTTTAACTGAAATATGACTGAGAACTCTCGAGCCATGAAACAGCAGCTTCTGAGACGGGTGGGGGAAACTGTCTTTGCCTGAGGCAAACATCGCGAGTCTGTTCAGGGTATCTCCCTCAGAACGTGTGCTATATGTGCTTTTACATCAAACAGAAATAGACACGGCATGAATAATGAGCCTCATATGCCGTTCTCTTTGAGAGAACCGTTCTCTGTGAGAGAACCGTTCTCTGTGAGAGAACTTGTTCAAACATTTACTCCTACGTGGTGATTACGGCTCTGTTCTCCTCAGTTAATGCGTGCTGGTGTACTCTCCACTAAGAGCGATGGGAAAACAGCCTGAATCTATCATTAATATTATGCACTCTCTCTCTCTCTTTTCTCTCCTGTCTTGAAGGTCTGTATAACTCAGTAGATAGCTGGATGATCGTGCCCAATATCAAGCAGAATCACTACACAGTCCACGGCCTGCAGAGCGGCACTCGTTACATCTTCTTTGTGAAGGCCATCAACCAGGCAGGCAGCCGGAACAGTGAACCCGCTCGCCTCAAAACTAACAGTAAGTCCAGACCTCTGTGTGTGCAAACATCCAGCTAGTGCTCGATCAATACTGGCTTTTCAATAGCCGATGCCGATATCTGGAGAGCAGTGCGGGATATAATGTCAAGATTTGACACCATGTTGATCTAAAATTCACTCTACTGTCGGTAGATTTAAAGAGACAGTTCACTAAAAACTGGAAATGTTCCATCATTGACTCACCTGCATTTTAAATCTCTGTGACTTTTTTTTTCTGTGGAACACAAAAAAAGAGATATTTTGAGAAATGTCTCAGTGGTTGTGTGTGCATATAATTAAAGTCAGTGGGTGTCACTGCTGTTTGGTTACCAACATACTTCAAAATATCTGCTTTTGTGCTCCTCGGAAGCCAACAAAAATTATATAGGTTTGGAATAGCATGATGGTGAGTGAATGATGGAAGATTTAAACTGTCTTTTAAAACTGTTTAGATGACTTGCCTCACAACACACTGCTATACTAATAATCTGAAAACGTTGTGGAACGCATTTCGACAAATCTATTTTGACAAACGTATTTACTCATTATATATTCTAACGAGTAAATAAAATATATGTATATATTATAATTGAACCTGAAAGGGGGGAAATATACTAACATTTTTATACTACGCTTTAATGCTGTAATATTGAAAAAGCTTCAACACTTTCGGTTTTATTAGCGCTAACATCCCCAAGTGTGCTTCAGAGTTCCAACAGTATAATGGACTTAAGCAGCTTATATCCAGAGATGTAGTGGATCATACGTCAGTGTAAATGCAGCAGCTCTGTCATACTCCACCCGCTCAATACCTTTATTGGCGATCCGTCAGCAGCGGGCTGTCAAGCACGTTAATAATGGCATCCATCAGATGGCTTGGTGTCAGGCTGCTGGCTGTTTGTGTGTGTTAAGAGAGAGGTCTGGGAAAGCCAGAATCGCTCCCCTCGGCTGTCAGACATCTCCCAGCCTTCCCACGGTAAAGAACTCTATCAGGAACCGACGCGCTGGCTCACGGCATTCAAATGGGTTATTGCATCAGCGTCTCTCAGCTGCCTTGTGGAGGAGTTTAAGGGTGAAATGCAGGATGTTCTGGAGGAAACAGTCTCCTGTCTGTTGTCTCCCTAGTCTGTTTCTTCTTCTCCTTTCCTTCCTCGTGGTTCCTCAAGCTTCTGGATGAATATAGCAGCAGTCACTCTCACACACACTGTTTTTTGTATGTTGCCCCTTTTGCCATTTCTCCCCCCAGCTGTCTGCTGCAGAGAGATCTCTGTGTGCAGAAATAATGCTGTTTTTGAGAGCAATGCCATTATGTGTCATTTTCGCACACAAAGTTCTAGAGTTCTAGAGTATTAGATGTATTTGGCAGTGAAAAGCCGGTCCTACACAAACATAGTCTAGTGTGTAATACTCTGTACTCTGTACTATTTGGATAGCATATATACTTTGAGTCTGTTAAAATGTTTTTGTGTATTTATGTTTGTGCTACAGAGCCAGGATAGTTTCAGGCATTGGGCAGGTTCGTCTCCTTGCACGGTAACATCAAAAGGCGAAGTAGGAAATCTAATGATCGCGGTTCAGAGAAGATATTTTTTAAACTCATAAAGATCAAAAGTTTTGGGGCTTTTGTCCTTGTCTGTTAGCTTTGAGGCCGGCTATATCTTTAGTGTATTATTCAAAGTTGGAAAAATAAGGTTTCTGTGGCTCCACTGAGCACAGCAATTTCCAGAATGATGTTGTTCCTGCTTTGATACAGCCTGCAACCAGCTAGCAAGTAGCAAATTATAGCTGTTGTATTGCTGTAGCAAGACTAAAGCTAAAGAAAAAGGAACATGCACTTCCATCCCAGCCAACAATTTTAAGTTGTGAAAACATTTCCTTTAAGTAACAAAAATCGTAGAAATGTTATTTCGAAAGTTCTAGAAATGTTTAAAATGTCCAGTTTTTTAGAACACTATTCAAACATTTTTAAATTCTATAACATTTTAAAACATTCCTCTAACAACTTAAGATTGATTTATATTAGAAGAAAAAACATTCTACTAATGTTACTGCAAGAACGTTTATAATAACATTGTGTTCCTGTAGCTCAGTTGGTAGAGCATTGCGCTAACAATGCAAAGGTTGTGGTTCGAGTCACAGGGAGCACATGCACATACCAAATGTATAACTTGAATTATCCAAAGTGACTTACAGTTCAAAGCGTCTGCCAAATGCATAAAAATGAGATAACTTTTATAGATTGTTAGCCAACATTCTGACTACATTCCCTGTTAGCTGGGATATTTTCCAAAACATCCAGTTCAGTACTGTGGAAATGCTTCAACACAGGTCAGAAAATGATGTTGTCAGGTGTGCGGTCTTTAAGATGGGACAGTCCAGATCATCTCATCATTATTTGCCCCAGCTGTTCATCATTGACTTTGAGGCTGTTCCCTCTTTTTTACGTTTTCTCCAGCACGCGTGTTCTCGCCATGCTTACTCGACCGCTAAAAGTCCAGACACTTCCCCCGTCTCCAGAGTAATGCTTCTATTTAAAGACATTTACATAATCGAGCTAACTTTTTGATTCAGGAATCCAGTCTGAGAGTGTTGCCCAAGACCAGCCAGCCCCCAGTACAGTCCTCGAGCTCCTCATTTCTCATTTACACCTCATCTCGACGCTGCCTTCAGGAGGGACTGTAATTAACAAAGCCAGAGAGGCTGCAGAGAGCAATTTCCATACCTAACATTTTCATTGGTGTCCCGTGACATTTTTTCACAAAAACCTAAAGTTTTTTTGTGATTCTTGCGTAATTATAATGAACAAAAACGTGTTTTGCCATCTCACAAATTTTTTGTGCCACCCTGGTGCTGCGTTATTTTTACTTCATTACAAAAAAACA
Organism: Botia kubotai; assembly: GCA_036877585.1. Taxonomy (NCBI): domain Eukaryota; kingdom Metazoa; phylum Chordata; class Actinopteri; order Cypriniformes; family Botiidae; genus Botia; species Botia kubotai. Next base: position 13,082 of record JAZGTI010012753.1, read on the forward strand.
TTGCTTGCAACTATGACACGCAAGAAGGTTCCGTCTACAGCCTGCATTGTTGACTACAATTCACAGCCTTAAAACTGCCATCCGTAACGTTTTCGTTTAACAATAAACAAAAAATCAGTTATTGAGCATGTACATAATAGATCAGTGTTCAAAGTGGTCTCCCTATGGTCAGTATGGCTTTATTTGACTTTAACATACATAATGTAAAGTAACCTGTAATTTTATGTTTCAGACAGAGATGGCGATAGAGAGGCAGACGTTATGAATTGCAGTATTAACCATTGATTCTGTTTCCTGCTTAGCTATGCTCGTTTCCTGTCTATCTATTTATTTGATAAGCAGCTATGTTAAAAAAAAGCATCACTAAGTCTCCTGCTGATCACCTGTCAAGGAAGACTGTACATGTCCCCGTTCTTCATGTGTGAAATATAAAATTGCAAACCTCATAGAAAATAAAAGCGCTCATACAACAGTTAATTTGGCCTCTTGAGTTCGCCGATCGACGTTCTGAAGGTTAAGCATCTTATTCCAGGCTTGCTTTTGTAGTCTATTCATGGACAGTGCCAAAGGGAGACCAAGAGAACGTTGAAGGAAAGAACAGCCCTCTGGAAAACTCAATAAATTAATCAGGAACGAATACAGTGGAGATGTACGTGTGTGTGTGCTGTCACACTTCCTCCTTATTTCCTCCAGCCTCCACTGTTCCTCCAGCCTCCACTCCATTACCAGCACCTACACGAGTGTGAGTCTTGAGAGCATCCAGGCTTGTAGAGCAGGGATGAGAAGACATCAAATGGCTCTTTGCAGGTTGTGTTGAAATCAAAGTTAGGTTCCTCCAGCTGAACTTTGGATGAGATGATGAGATGTTCAAAGCCATAGCTGTGATCCATAAACTGAAGTTAAACGCTCTGTCCTACAGATCCACCTGGAGATCAAGCCAAATCGCGGGCTGTTATTCTTACATATCTGTCTTTTATTCCCCAGCTGGAGTCTCTTCTTTTGTTCTCTCTTCTGCTTTGGTTCCCTTGTATATCATAGTGTGTTCTTGTATCCTGTCGGTTGTTTTAAAGATAAATACGTTTCCCTTCATTTTGGTCTTCTAGTCCAGGTGCTCAGCCCTGCTTCTGAAGATGAATCTTCCTGCAGAGTCTAGATCCAACCCTCATAACACACACCTGATGCAGCCGATGTCAGTCTTAACGGTTCACTTTTACACAAATTACAGACACAGATTACAACTCTTCAGGGTGTCTGTAAGTGTCTGTACTACACTGTGTTATGCCATACATACACATAACGTGTACAAATGAGGAAATGTTGTTTTAGGAACTTGTTTACAAAATGTATTTTTTATTTATTTTATATCAGTTATATCAAATATCAATGTCACAATATCAAATATCAATGTCACAATCGCTTCCCCAGAGTCCAAGAAATGTGTTCTTGGTCTCTGTAAAGCTTCAGTTTGAATGACAACAGCACGGAATAAGTGTGACTGTGTGTGTGTGTGTGTCTGTGTGTGTGTGTTTGTGTGTGTAGTCACACTGTGTTCCTATAGGAAGGCTTTTCCTGTTTAATCAGCACCGTCGTGGCTGGTGGCCGCACATAAAGCTAATACGAGAAGTATCACATGACAAGCTGCCTCGAGGGCAACTATGTTTACTTGTTGTTGAAAGATCTCAGAATAATATTTACTTGTCCTACAGAGCGCAGACATGCTCAAGCTGTCAGCAGTCACCCCTCCCCCACAGAAAGCACAGGCCGCAGTCGACGGCGTGACCTCACCACATATACAGTCTGATCTTAAAGACATACAACAGACCGTATGACATCACTGCAGTTCACTACTGAGATAATTACACAACAGTTCCCAGGACGATGGAAGGAATGTAAACACGCTCTATAGCTGCACCTGGAACTCACTGTTCCACTATATATCACCAAATTGCTCTCTGAAAATAATTGTGATGATTTCCCAGCTAACAAATTTAAGGTGTAAGAACGTTTCCCTAATGTTTCCATTAGGTAACAAAAATGTTAAAAATGTTATTTTTCATGTTTTAGGAGTGTTCAAAACTTCCAGTATTAATGTTATTGCTTGGTTATGAGAGTGTAACTTTTTAAATTCTATAATGTTTTTAAAAGTTCTACTCTAAACGGGTGCAACCAGTACTGGGCGTTATGTTGTTGTCACTCAACACATTATACGCTTAAGTGCAACGCAAATAAACCTCTGAATGTATCTGACACAGGCGTCAGTCTCTGACAGCACCCGCCATAAATCTACATGTTCTTACGCAACGCTCCTCATTTTTGTGGTTTTGCTTTCTGAGCTCCACCTTAG